>RJWM01020249.1:0-37494 GCA_004363535.1 Dasyprocta punctata
CCCCATCAAATAGTTCTCACAGCCCCCACAGCAGCCAAGGGTAAGGGCTTTCCACACTGGGTATACTTCTCTGCCCCACAGCTGGCCAAATGTCCCCTCATCGGCTCTTCTTCAAGGCTCATGTCATTCAGGCTCTCATGCCTGCCTCCAACAGTCGTAACTACTCTGCCAAGGAATGGCTTTTCCCTTAATCTCTTCCAAAATATTGCTTGCTATTCTGGCCAAAAAACTACCATCTTTTCCACTCCCCTCCTCCAAAGTAACTTTTTGGAGATTCTCTGTTATCTCTAGCTTCAAGAATCCTTCTCTGAGCTCACACCCACTCAGAGTTGTTTTTTTTTTTCTCCTTGTGTATATGGTACCAAAGTTTTAATTTTATTCTAGGCCAGAATGCTGCTTTCAGGAGACCCACAACAAAAATGAGACCAGACAGTTGATGCCAGCAGGTGACAGGCATCTGGATCATCTATTTATTTTTTAATTGTCTAATTGGGGTAACGGTGGCAAATAATATGATGTCACAGGCCCTTTTGGGGCAAGGGATCATAGTGCTTCCCACTGTTGGGTATGTGTAGAAGTCCCTGCTAATGTCGAGGGAGGTTTCTCTCGGTGTCTTACTCTGGTGTTGGCACAAAATTGGATGGCTTTGCCTCGCTGAAATATCTGCAGGTACCTGAGTTGAATGACAACTGCAAAGCTGTGAAAAATCCACCCCGATGAGGTAATACAGGGTGACCACTCCATAGGACACACTGCCCCTACTGGCTGGGAGTGGGCGGTGTTCTGATACATTGACATGTGGAAGCCTGCTGCGTGATTAGTTGAGCAACATTTTGGCCTCAGCTGCACAGCAGGATTGATACCTAAACCTCTGCTGGGAAGGATTGCACTGGGTGCTGGACTCCAGATGGTGTATATTATAGCTCAGTAAAAAGTTTGTCTGTATTTTGCTTGTGTCCAGAGACTTTGTCTGAGACTAAGGGTGGTAGACAATACATCTGGCAAAAGAAATTTCAAGGCAGTTGAATGTTGAGGCTGTGGCATGGCTATTGTTGGGGGCTTTTAACAAGATGGATGCTGCAAATCCAGAACAAAGAGTCCAGCAGGATGATTTAAAACATTGTGAGTTTGGCCAAAAAGGAAGTTCCAGTAAAGCTGTTCCAGTAAAGATAGAGCTAAGAAGCTCCAGATTGCTAAATAAAATAAAATAAAATAAAATAAAATAAAATAGATGGCATGAAGGCCTCACAAAAAGCAGCAAGTCTCTACTCTCTCCAGTCTCAAAATTGCAAAAGCAAAAAGACTTTGCTTTGAGGAGAAAACTGCAGAGCGCCACGTTCCAGAATGGCAGCAGCAGAAAAGAATTATTCCTCAGAATTGGATTCCCAGTGCCCAGTGATCCAGGCACAACCCCAGAAGCCAAGAAAGTAAAAAGCCTGGCTACTGCTTCAGCTAGCAGCAGACCTTGGCATCATCCACATGGTGCTGGTTTTAGGTACATACAGAATGCAAGAGTTATGGGGTTAAAAAGCCTTCCACCTCGATTTCAGAAGGCCTGGGAGGCAGTTTGCCCCTGAGAGGGCAGTATGTAAAGCTGTAAGGGTAAAGCCAAAGGTGCAGTGGAGACCCCCAAAGTCTGGAAAAGCCATGAATGCGGATCATCTAAGAAAAGCTGCAAGGAGAGAGCAAAGCAGTCCTAAGAGAAAAACCATGGGAGCTGTAACCGTGAAAAGTGCCACTGGGGTGGAATCACTCAGGCCCTTTGGATTCACAGTTTGCCACAGATTGCTTCAGATGCTGGATGTGAAACTACAGGACTTAAAGTGCACCCTGCTGGATTTTGCTTTGGCTTTGGTCACAATTCTTTGTATCCTCCTGGTTGTAACTTTTCAAATGAAAATGTTTATCTCGTGCCATTAAATGTTGGAAGTTTTTAACTTTGTTTTCATTTGTACCTGGCGTGCAGCTAAGAGTTTGTCTTACACCTTGGAGGAGACTTGGGACTTGGAATTTTTAGCAATGCTGAGGCTGTTAGGTCTTTGGTAACTCTTTCAGATGGACTAAAGGCCTTTTGCATAAAGAGATGTACATGACTCTTTGTGGGGCCAGGGATGAAATGTTATGGTTCTAATGTAATACAGTGTTGATATATTTAATACTGGTTCTTAAGGATTAGTAAACCTGTGTTATAATGTTCATGTTGTAAAATGATAAGAATTAGCATGTCTTTGCATCTGGAAACCAATTTTTAAAAATGTTTCTGGTTGCTAAGTTGACAAGGGGTGATTTGTTATGGTTGGTAAGTTGTGTCAATTTGAGAAGTCCAAAAGTTTAAATAAGTAACCCCACAGCTCTACATCCTAGAGTGTAGAAGATTAGCCATTACCACTTCTGGATGTTGTCCGTTACATCAATTTGACAAGGTCAGAAGTTTAAGTGATTCAGCAGGAGGCTGGAGTCCTTACTGTGTAAACATCCTCAGCCTGTGCAAGAGAAGGCCACTGAGCTGGTGTGAGTGCTACCCCACCCCAGGGCTATCGCTTGCTTACAATATAAGGGAAGGAAAGAGGCTTGCTCTCCCTTTTGCTCTTGCTCCTTTTGCTGTCTTCTGCTGCCTGAAAGTATTGCCCCAGTGCCACACCACCTTGCCTTGGAGCCAGCTGATGAGGGACTGAAACCTCCACAAACTGCGAGCTAAATAAACCTTTCCTTCCTTCATTTTGGGTGTCAGCAACAAGAAAAAAGTAACTAAGACAGTGTTACATTCTCTCTTCTCTCCCGACATAGCCCGAGAGCTGGGAAACAGTGTGCCCCCGATGGACAGCACCATACAAAGCACGTGCTTCCTTAGCCATTGCCTTTCTCGGGGAGCTACTGCTAAGGTAGAATTAGATGCAGAGGCCCTAGCTGAACACCTGGCCCATGTGTGAAATGGCACTCATTGAGTGCTTACACTATTAATGGAGGAGACAACACAAATTAAAAAGGTGGTTTTACAGAACTGCACAGCTTCAGGTTTGCTCACAGCAGCCTGAAGTGGGTAGCTGCACTGTCTGCACCTTCATTCTAGATAACCGGGGCACTGCAGCAGCAGCCTTATGAAAGATAGACACTGAAGTCCAAGAGGTACAGGGACTATCTCAGGAGCCCTGGTGAGGTCCATGGGAATCACTGAAACCCAACATTCTGTCTTGGAGTCTCCCTTTTGTGATGCCTCTTTCTCTAGGACTCGCGCCTGCCTACTCTTACCCTGCTTAATTAATTTGTCTCAACGCTCTCTTACCAGCAGAATTGCAGCCATTTTGCAGGCAGTCACCCAGCACCACGTCAAGGCAGCTCTCCTTCAATTTCCACAAAGCTCCAGCTGCACCGCAAATCAGCTGAAGCAGTAAGACCATGGTGCCCAGCTTCCTTAACTTAACCACAGAGTCGGGAGTGAGGGAAGTTACGGAACCGCTGTCTTGATCAGAGGACGATTAGGCCAAGCCCCAAGATTTACAGGCCCTTATTAATGAGGGAATGAGAGACTACTATCTCCCCAGCAGTCATGGAGAAAGCACACGTAGACACCATAGCCGAGTAATCACAGACCGCAAAGCAAAGCACAGCGCCCTTCCAAGACAGCAACAATTCCCTTCTGCAAACCCACAAAAACCCCTCAGCCTGAAAGAGGGGCACCGCGCTGGCCCTCGTGCCAGCCGCTCCTCTTGGGTTTGTTCCTGATAAGCCTGTCCTGACTGCTTAGGCTGCGTCTTTGCTCCTCCTCTTCCCTAGCAATGCTGTCTCTCTGCAGCAGGAAATTTTCAGTTCCATGGGCATCTGAAGAGACCGTGGTCCTATATCCGATCTGTTAACTAAAGCATCGCTGTGTGTTTCTAAGTGCTCACACTCACTGATGGTCTGAGCATCGACAGAGAATCTGTCTTTCCTCGCGTTTTTGCCAGTATTCGACACTCCTAGTTTAAGATACTTTTATTTTGGTGAGTGTTATAACGTCATTTTACTTTTCATTTCCCTGATGACTCATGTGGTTAAAGATCATCTATATTTTAAATTTGTTATCTTTATTTCTTCTGTGAGTTGACTATCTGTTTTGCTTTTCTAATTACTTTTTAAAAATGGAAGCTGGGGTTAGTGGTGCAGTCCTGTAATACTAGAGCTGTGGGAGGCTGAGGCAGGAAAAGATCACAGGTTCAAGTCCAGCCTGGCCAATGTAGCATGACCCTGTCTCAAAATAGAAAATAAAAACAAAAGGGCTAGATATGTAGTTCCGTTGCTACAGCTCTGGGTCAACCCCCAGTACCATAAAGAATTTATAGGGATTAAAAACTATATCCTATTATTATTTATAGTATGTTCCCTTGCACAAAGATTTAATATAAATATAGCCAAATTTAACATTTTTCTTTAATATATTTTCATTGTCTTGCTAAACAATCCTTAAGTTATAGACATACAGCGTTTTCTTTTACAAACTGTTTTTCACTTTGTCTTCAACAATGTGGAATTTTGTTACATTAAAAATTTTTGTTTTCTATTCACTGCTTTATGCTCTATTTATAATATTTTTTTCCTTTCTTTGGCTTTTTTCATTGTCACTGTTTGATGAATACATAGTTCACTAAATTTTCAGTCTTTCTTTTTATAATAAACTAAATGAAAATAAGAATTATATTTTCTCTGAATGGCTCTTTATTTAAGTGGCATGCTTTAAATATTTATTGCCCATTCTTCAAAATCTAAAAACAGATCCACCCTATGATCCTGCTATTATACTATGTATGTTTCACTTTCTCAAGGAAAATGAAATCAGTATATCAAAGTGATACCTCTACTGTCATCTTTATCTTAGCACTACCCACAATAGACAGGATATGAAGTCACGCTGGCTATCCCTGATGATGAATAGCTGGGGAAAATGCGGCTTCCATACACCACGCAGTAGGTTTCAGCCACAGGAGGAATGGAACCTTGGCATTTGTGACGATGTGGCTGCCACAGCAGAACATTATGTTAAGGGAAATAAGCCAGGCACAGAAAGACAAACAGTGCGTGCAGATTCTCACTCCTATGTGAAAGCTGGAAAAGTAGACTTCATAGAAGTAGGGAATAGAACAGTGGTTATTAGCAAGGACTGGGAGATTCGTAGGGGAAGGAGGATACTGAATAACAGGAATGAAAATACTGTCAGTTAGGAAAAATAAGTTCTGGTGTCCTGCAGCGCAGCAGAGTGACTGCAGTTTACAGGAATTGATTCTCTATTTTACATTTATAAAGAAATGGAAGAAACACATTCTAAGGCTTCCAACAGAAAGAGATGAAAAATACTCAAGCAGATGGAAATGCTAATTTTCTTAACTTGCACATTACATATTGTCTACATGTACTGAATTATTATGCCTGGACTCATAAGTAAATAAGTGAAATAATTGTACTGGAAATAAAACACATTATAAGTATTTCAAAATTCCTTTTGTTACTTCCTCTTACCTATACCTCAGCTGTTTATTTTTAGTTTCTAAACCATGCTTATTTCAAAATTATCTTTTTGCTAGTGGCATCCAGCTTACCTGATTTTTTACTGGCAACAGGTGATTTAATTGACTAATGCTCTTCCGGGCTCTGTCAGGACTCGGGTGGAGTCTTGGGCCCGGCTTTTGGTGCACCGCACTGGGGCTATTGCTTGGCCTATGAGTCCCTGCCGTGGCACTCAAGTCCCAACCCCGCATCTCTGGGGCTTCCAAGGAATATCTTGGGTTAGCGCCCCTTCTCTGCTCTAACCACGAGCTTCCTCTGTATTACTCAGCTGAGGAAACACCCAGATATTTCCAGACTGGGTCATTTTACTTCTTTGCCGATTTTACTGACTGTGCAAAGCACTGTTCCCAGCAGTTTATTTAGTTTATATAATGTCCCTACACGGTTGTAGAAGATTCAAATGCTTTCTTTCTCAGAAGCTATCTCAGATTACCTTGGGAAGGATGTGTGTTCATCCTTTCATGCCCCAGCTATCGTTTTGTATTTTCACCAGAGCAACTAATTATACCAGCCAAATTTCTCTGCATGTTTTTCTTCCCAATAGACTGTTAACTCCTTAAGGTGAGAAACCGTGTCTTTCATTCCATATAACTAGCATATAGATTCTAGTTCAGTATGTTTTGATGAACTTTAAAAACCACTTAATTACATTATGTATAAATGAAAGGTAGATTTAATGTGGTGTGTCAGAGTATGCTTTTCGATGAATGATTTTGTCATATGTCATGTAAATTTAGCTTGCATACAAGTCAGTTACCTTTCATCTTCAAGAAATAACTGGTAAGATTTTGGCACGATAGAGAGACAAAGAAAAGAAAAAGAGGCCTTTATTGAGGCACAGGAGGGCTGCAGACGAGAGGCAAGCACCCTCTGGGGAGAACGAAGAAGTGGAAGTACTTTTATCAGGTCTGGCTGGGGGAGGAGCTTGGGAGGTGGGCAAATGGACATATTAACAGCTGATTTGAAGGAGCATCTGCTTGAGCAAAACAGGAAATGCAAAGATTTACTGGGGGCTGGGGGTGGAGGTGTGGGTGGTTGTGGAGTCTTGGGATTGCAGAGGGCACAGCACATGCGCAAAAAGGGAGCAGGAGGTTTATTTTTGGAACTAGAAGGAGAACATAGAAGTTACTCTTGGAGAGATAAGTTGTTTCTCTGGGCCTGGTACCAAGCAGGGCAGATGCCATGTTAGAGATAGCTAAGTTTCAGGCTTTGAGAATCTATCAGTAGTGTCTCTCTCTATGACTATCACTGAACAAATATCAAACATTAGATGGTAAAATAATGTACATTTCAGAGATGTTTATAAAAACATTGTAATCTTAACTTTTCAAATTCCACATTAAATATTTTGCATGAACATATTCCAAAAATCTGTCTCACTATACTTAGTCTAGGAATACTAATGCTATCGGACTCAGAAAAAACAAAAACAAAAAGCTGGGCGTGGTGGCGCACGCTTTTAATCCCAGCACTCGGGAGGCTAGGTAGGCGGAGCGTTGTGAGTTTGAGGCTGGCTTGGGCTACAACGCGAGCCTAAGGCCGGCCTGAGCTACATAGTGCGACCCTGCCTCAGAAAATCGGGGCTGGGAGTTTGACTCAGTGCCTTAAGTGCCTGCCCTGGCAAGCGTGAGGTTGTGAGTTCAATCCCCGGTGCCGCAAAAAAAAACAACAACAACAACAACAAAAAAAACCCTGCAACACAGTTTACAGTAAAAATCTGCAGAAGAAAATATGTGATCATATAATCAACACTGAAATCTGGTAGTAAATAAAGGCATAAATTGCAGGATAGTTTACTCAAGTTGTCCAGGGAATAGGATGTACCCATGTGGAGCTTGGAGTCAGCTAAACTTGAGTTATCGTTCAGCTACATTTTGAGCTCTATAACTTAAAACATGGTACTCTCTAGATCTCATTGCCATCCATTATGAAACTGTTTACATTTCAATGCTAAGTATGAGTGCGTGAGGTAATGAACTCTAAAGTACTGAGCACAGGGTCGAGAGTTGAGGACAAGCAGTGAGTGTGGGCTCACGTCTTCCATTCTCGCCCCTTTCCTGAGGCCGTTCCTGACAATATGTTCTCCCAGTCTCGGGGTGCAGCACTGAAGCCATGGCATCCTCCCTTACGATCATCTTTTAGGAAACGAGAATACTTTTCTTCTTTTATTTTCTAGTAAAAGCCTTCTGCATAAACCAGACAAATATATATCCTGATGGGACAACATGAGACAAATTCATTTTGAGTTTTATATATTTTAAAACACTGATGTTCATTTTTAAAGCATTTTGACATCTCTAAAATGTATTTCATCATTTAAAATGGTTTAATGGGATTATTTTAAAGAATTATTGAATTGTTACTCTATCTGAGGATAATAGCATTTTCTTCCCTAACTCTAATAATTCAATATGAAGCTTATGATCTTTTATCAAAATTAATGAACACTGTTATAATTTAACTACAGCCATAATTTATTTTTATGTTACAAATGTTCTCTAGGTGCTTTTAATATTTAATTAGATATTAAGTACAGGAGAAATGCTGAATTTCCTAAGTCCTATTTAGTGTGACTACCTATTAAGCATAAATTCTGTTTATAAAAGGCTTCTAACACAATATCATATTAAATCTTCCCTGTAATACCCTGAGGTAAGGATTGTAGTCAGTATTTTAGTAGGAAAAAATACAGTGTTGAAGCTGAATTTGGCCTAGGCCCACAACATGTCTTACTGTGTCTTGTTTTCCCTATTATACACAATTTATTTTAATAAGTTAATTGTCTAGTATATACTTCAAGTTCAGATTTTAAATATGATTTTAAGTGATTTCTTGGATTTTAAGAGCATTTGCTTTAAGATATCTCTTTTGTGCTATAAAGCACAAACATATCATTGGAATTAACAGTGACTGTATATTTAGTTGCTTAATGATAAGGTGAAACACACGTAGGCGCACAGACTCTGTGAAAAGAATACATTTACACATGGAGCTTGAGCTGGGTGGCTTCATATATTCAGGATGTTCCGTGAAGGTACACTGAAAGGTTGAGGCCGTCAGGCTCGGGGAAAGCACATCACAGAAGGACGAATACTGCATGCTTCCACTTACACAAGGAGGAGCTGTTAACCAGTATGGAGCTCCCGTGTCAAGAGAGGCAAAGGGTTGTGGAGAAAGACGGCGGTGATGGAGGCAAACGTTGTGAATGTACTGAATGCCACTAAAGTGTACATCAAAGTGGTAGGAGAGTGAATTTTATGTAATGTGTATTTTACCACAGATTAAAAAAAAATCATATCAAAGGTTTCCAACTTTCTGCATATATGGATTTACCATGCACTTGGTTTTATAACATTCTTTTCTCTCCTAACAGTGCATATTAACATTTTCAAGAATGCATTCTGCACATTTTAAAGTCTATGTAGGGTGCCATTCTCTCCTACTAAAAGGTAGAAAGGTTTTGCCTGGTTTCATATGCAGAGATGGAACCAGAGAGTCAGCTGGGTCAGACGGAACAGCTTGTGTAGAAGTGTGGGGTGGGAGGGCCTGGCGGCCACTCCTGTCTGTGAGGACACAAGAGAGCTGGACAGTGCAGGGCCAGCAGCACACAGTGGAGGACTTAGGATCTTCCTACAGCTGATGCAGAATGAGCAAAGCATTTCAGTTTGCATTGAGCAAAGAGACTCTGATGCCAGTGTGAAGGGCAGACTGGGTAGAAACCAGCAGGGACAGGAATGGCCTTTCTTAACAGCACAGAGTCCGAGCTCAGACAGTGGGGCCAGGAGAGTAAAGAGGCCTGGAACTCAGAGACACAGCAGAGAATCAGCAGGACTTGTGACTTATTTTTGGTTTAAGATATTAGCAGTTGTATGCAAAAAGTCATGAAAATAAAGATAATCAACACAATGAAAATAATCTGGTGACTAGTGCTAACATGTTATCCCAGCACACATCCTGTTGACTTCAGGAACAAACATTCTTACCTTAGGTCTTCAAATGGGTCAGCTCTGACAAGGGGTGTCTCCACTGAGTGTTCGAAAAGAGCTCCTTCAGGCCCTAAGGAATACCAAAGTGCATAAGGAATAAAAGTAAAATAAGTGACATCAGACTTATGCAGCATCCCTAATCCGAAATCCAAAGTGTTCCAAAATCCGAAATTTTTTGAGGACTGCCATGACACCACAAGTAGAAAATTCCACACTTGACCTCAAGTGACAGGTTGTAGTCAAAATAGTGGTGTGCTAAGTACTGCCTAAAGTTACCTGCAAGCTGTATGTGTGTGTTTGAAGCATAAATGAATTCTGTCTTCAGACATGGATCCCATCCTTAAGACATTTCCTTATTCAGATGTAGATACTACCCATCCTCCCAAAAATCCAAAATCTGAAACATTTTTGGTCTGAAACATTTCAGGTAAGAGGTACTCAACCTTTATGTTCTAAACTTCATTGCTAAATTTGTGCAGATGTCCCAGCCCAGGGAACAAAAGGGCACAGCTGCTTCTCTACTTTTCTGGTGTGATCACAGTACCTTATCAACACAATGTGATTCGCAAAGCAATTACAGATCAGCTGGTTTATTTTAAAATTAGACAGAAATATTAGCCATGAACCTGAAAAAGGAATAATTCCCATTGACAGTCATGTACATTTATATAGTTCAGGTAATACAACTATTTAGATTTTATGTGTAAAAGTGTGTCTTGTGCCTTTTGTTCCTAAGGCACATCAGAAAAAAATTAAAACCTAAATATTTTAAATAGACCTTCTAATTTCTAGAAATCTGTATGTTCCTAGCTTGTTTATTTGCTTGAGAACTTAACTGCGTGAGTGACAATCTGTCAAATGGGTTCAGAAACACACAGAGAGGTGACATACTGCTTGTGGTAGTCTAACTCGCTTGAATGAAGTTTGAATTTAGAGGCCTCGTTTTAAAACCGTATGCTATGGATTTCTTTGTGTATAAGTAACAAACAATATACTACGGAAAGCAATGTGCCAGTAGCAAACGGCAATTCAATTGCGTGTTGTCTGCAGAGTAGATTTCCAATAGTACAAGCAGTTAGAGGGAACCTAAAAACAGACACTCAGGAGCACAGGAGACTGGGGACAAAGGATTTCAAGGAGAACAGGGGCCTGGGGCAGGAAAATGTCATGAGTGTACCTGAATGAATGACTAGTCCTGTTGACCAGAAATACAAGGATTTAACATAGGACAGATTTGGTGTCTGCATGATATTTAAAAATATTTCTCCTCCTAAATTTATGGGCAGATAGACAAATTTAAGTAGCGCTGCATAGTCTAACACACCCATCCTGATTTACCAACAGGGCCTAGACCCCACCCCTCTGCAGGCCTCGCCCATCTTAGGCTCCGCCCCCGGGTTTGGCCCCACCCCTGTTTATTCCCACCGCTGGCTTGGGGGAGGGGCTACAGTTCAGCAATTTTCCGCCTCTGGGTTCCATCAGGACGTCGGAACTCACCCTCACACCATGCAGATTCTCCTCTTTTGGGGACAATGAAATGATCAAATGTTCATTTCCTAATCTACCCTTGTATTAGTTTTGCTATCAGACACTGAAGAAAAATTGCCCAGGTGAAAGCTTCTCAGACACAGGCTTGAGAAATCATCAGCTTGGGCCAAGGTCCCGTCAGCAGCCCTTACTAACTGAGCGATTCACCAAGCCTGTCCATTTTCTCCACAGCGTTCCTGACTATTGCTAAGGAGGTTACTTCTTCCTTAGTAATTTTGGGTATGACAGTAACATTGCAAGTCCTCATTTGAGAAATATGAGCTTGTAGCACATACACAGAAGAGACAACTCAGCACAAAACAAAATTTTAAAATCACAACCAGATTTAGCAGCATGATTTACATAAATGCTATCATCAACTAAAATAAAGAAACACATAAATGAAGGTTAATGGTTCATGAAAATTATATTTATAATTCATGGAAATTATATTCAGATGAGAAACAGATCCTCCTCCCATACTCTATAACAAGTCACATCTCTTTACCACTTAAGCAAAACTAAATGATAATGGGGACATTATGTAAAGTAAGGCTATACTAAGCAATGGAGTTTTCACAATAAATTGTGCCAATCAAATTTCATAGTACAGTGTGTGATTTTGTCTCAAGTATGTTTTGGAGTCGTGTGGGAAATAGTTTAACTCAGTAATTTGCACGATACTTAGCTCTTCTTTATCTTTTTCTTCCCACTTCTCTTGATTTGCAAAATATAGAAGAATGCACCAGAAGTCAATCATTGAGCCAAGTAGAGATATGCTTATGCTTACATAACAAGTAGGTTTATTGTGGTTTACACAGTGTTGTTTGAAATTTGAGTCGTGTTGCATTATGGGAGCCCTCATGTGAGCGTTATAAACACAGTGCTCCTCGACTTAGATGGTTCTCCATCGAACTGCTTGAATTCGTGGAAATGCGAAAGCACTATGCATTCAGTAAGAAACACTTGAGTGTGGCTCTTCCTGGGCTAGTGATACATGGTCCAGTCCTGTCTCAGCACTGGGCAGGGGCAGCACGGTGCAGCCCCCATCCCATCAGGCCATCCTGTGGCTGGCACATGTAAAACAGGCATGCATTCCACAGATGGGTCAGCCCAGCTGCGCTAACTGACGTAAGTGTTCTGAGCATCTTTAAGGTGAGCTGAAGAAAGCTATGCTGTTTGGTGGAAAGGGTGTATTAAACACACTTTACCCTGGCATATTCACAACTTGCAGTGCATTTCTCAGGATATAACTCCATTGTAAGTCAAGGAACACCTATAATAAAAAACTAAGGATTTTTCTATAACGTATAGAAACACATGGAATACCGGTTATAAACTTGTGTGCAATTATTTTATCTATTTATATAAACAAAATGATAAGCTAACTGAAAAAAAAGATGTGTCAACACATTTACTCTCTACAAACACACACGTTTGTAAAACCAAGCTCAAAATTTCAGTGCATTCCAGGTGCACAGCCAGGTTTTTGAGGAAGGGACCGGGCACATGCTGGGCCAGGGCTCCGCCCCTGAGCTGCACTTCAGCCCTTCGTAAGCAATTTTTAGTTGAGGACAACTTCAGTTATTTTTTCTTTGAGAGCTAAAATTATTCAATGTGCCAGAGGCATTATTTTACAGAGAAATATATCTAAATCATTAGTTTTTACAAGCATGTCAACTACTTCCCTTTTAATATGACCATAATTAGTGATATTACATTGTCATGTGATTATGGCAATGTACTCACAGGCAGATATAAGATCCATATAGTGGTGTGTATTGTCTTTAACAATGGCAGGAGTTTCTCTGTTACTAAAGTGGTAAATGCTCATATTATATGATCTTAGCTATATAGCATTACCATTCAGTCTCAAAGTAAATGTTCCTTAGAATCTGTTTGCATATGATCACATGGACTTTTCTGAATGGTTTCATAAAGTGGTTCTCAGTAAGTGGCTGCTGATCTTCGATACAACTATGTTGCTAGCTTTGCATTTCTCTTTAAATATTTCTAACCAAGATTATAGTTGACGTAATATCCGTTCCTTGTGGGAAAAAGAATGTATTATTTAAGATTATACAACTTAAATTTTATGTAGGAAAAATAGTTCCATTATAAACTATTTATCAACCATGCATTTACATGACTGTGTATAAACTATGCATTATTGACACAGGAAATCAGAATAAAAGAGGAACAAAATATTGAAAGCATGGTCTTATAATGTTAACTTTAAAGTAAATTTAAGAATATGCGATCAGGATTGGATCTAGGAAGTGGTGGTGGTTCCCACTGTGAGGTAGTGGTGCCCCACTGACGCTCCTCCCTCCACCTCTGCTAGGGGCAGCCTGAGGTGAAGACCCTCCCGGGAGCAGCTGTGCTGACTTCGGCACAGGACGGATGGAGACGGCGGGGTGGGCAGCGCCAGGGCTCGGGACAGCACGCAGCAGTCGCCAGCAGAGCCTGGCGATGGTCGCAGATGGCTCCACCTTGACACGTGCTTCCCATGACGCTGCTGCTTCTAGGTTCCTTCAGTGATAGAAACGCCCAGAATGGGGAAGGCATGCTGAGACTTTAGGAGGTTTTGGTGTCTGCCTTGATAGCCACTTATCAAGGTTAACTCCACATATTTCTTGAATATCGATTGACTAACACAGGCGTCTCCAATGAGGACAAACTGTTCTCTTCACCGCTGAACTTCCGGTGTCTACTGCCTTCCTTTCTAACCACGCCGAGACCTCTTGCCTCTGATTACTCCAGTGAAAATGCTCATTTCGACAGCAACGGCATCCATGACGGTAAGTCCAAGGGCAATTTCTGCCCTCTCTGGGAGCCACATTCTGAAACTGTGGTCACTCTGGGCACAGGAAAAGGGCTCCCCAGACGCCTCTCCCCCACACTGACTCGCGCTTTTCTTTGATAAGATACGCTTTGAGTAGTAAATACAAACAAAATGGCAAGAACAGCTTACTTTCCTGAGTCAGCATGAGGACGGGCAGAGGTCAGGAGTGTGAATGAAGAGCCCCCCATCCCTCCCCTCCAGCCCTGAGCTTGGGGTGCCACGCAACCTGGCAGGCGGGGAGAAAGCAGAGCGCTTGTGGGACCTTAGGTCTGAGAGCTGAATTCCGCCAGCACTGAAATGGACTGGGGAGCCGCATTTACCCAGAGCCTCCAGGTGAGATACTGAGCTTAAAACCCAGGCAAGGCCCCCCGGATAGGGCTTGGGACCTACAGGACTGTGAGCTAACAGCGGGAGTGGTTTTAAGCAGCAAAGATAGCCATGGTTTGTAACAAAGAAATGAAAACTAAGAATCCACAGACACACACAAAGCCTGATTTATTCTTTGTTTAGTCCATATAATTTCATAGTTAACAATTATGACTGAGTTTTGTACTTATAAAATACATAGTGGTGTTTTTATAACCTTTGATTTTTTTCAAGACGAATTTGCATTAAAACTGCTTCCTATGAAAGTTTAGTTCCTATTTTCAATGGGTTTACTCCACATTGCCTTTGGGACTTTTCAGATCAGCAAAGCTAACAGCAGTTGACAGCCAGGGAGGGGGCGATGGAAGGGACAGTGGCAGCCGCACTCTAGGAGCTGAAGAAAAGCCCCCGGTCACGGAGCCCCTCCGTATCCCTGAGCAACGGCGCAGAGAATCCTTCTTGCCCCTGAATCCCTGACTTTCCCTTCTGCTCCCAGGTACCCAGGGGCTGCCCAGTCAGATTAGGCCACCGGCATTAGCCCTCTGTTGCCATGTAAATAACAGCCCCGAGAGGGACTTCTCCTTCCATTCATGGGCAGGAGCCGGGCTCACTGGTGGTCGCAGGTGCGCTGAGGGCGCCCTGTCATCCCCACAGGGTTGGCACGGCTTGAAGTGCCCGTCACGTCACGCTCACTGCTAATTCACACTGCTTTGGAGGTTGCCAAGTTCACACTTTCCTGGTCTTCTCTTGTTAGTGGTTTTGCCAGCAATCCCAGAACTTCTACACTACTTCTGACTTCCCGAAACCCTAAATCTGTGCAAGACCTGTGACTTCACATGACAAGCAACTTGTACTTGCTCTGTAGGATGCTGTGAAGTACCCCGCAATCAGTGAGAGACCAGTGGGTGCAGAAACGTGAAGCTCCGAGGAGTAAAATGCTCCTTCCCAGTCACACAGTTGTTGGTTTTTAAGGAAATAACATACATCTATATCACAAGACTCTGGGTTAGGTTGAGTTTAATTCTTGGGCCAGAAAACTTTATTTTTGTTTCATTTGGGGGAGCTATGAGTGAGCAGTGTTGCTATTTTTTTTTCAGAATAGTATAGAAAAATGCTGGCATATATTTTTAAAAAAATTATGCCTTACTGAAGTTCAGCAAATGAATTTAGAAAATGTTCTAAATTTTTTCTCTAAAATTTCTTTTTTGTTCTAAAAGGTTGAGAAGTCTGTTCCACTTTTAATTGAACAAGCTGTGTGTGTGTTTTTTCTTTTGGTAGAAATACAGAGAATCCACATGCTCAATACATTTGGAGAAAAAGAAAAGTAGATACTCAAGTTACAGAGAGAGATGGTAGAAGAATATATAGTAATTCTGTGTATTACACCAATTGGAAAAAGATAAAGGGTACAAATATGGTGGAAGAAAAGAGCGGGTAAAAATGTGCAAGGAAAATTTTCTTCTGGAAGAGTGTAAACAATTTGAAAGAGAAGTTAGATACATACCAGTTACTCGAAGCTTGTCTGTGCCGACTACAACTTCCTCTGCATCTGCGGTAAACAGTGGCTTCCCATCTTCTGAGTTGATTTGAAACTGCTGACTCTGGACTTCCACCATTTTGGGACCTGAAGTGTCAATTAAAATAGTTTATTACAAATTGTTTACTGTAAGCAGTGTTGTTACAATGTCTGTTTTCACAATGCTGCATCATCTAGTAGCTGAATACTTATAACTTGTTACCAATAGTTTTGCTGAATCTCCGATTAATCTTTGAATGTTTTAAATTTACATATATAATTAAAATTAATTTTTCAAACATGCTAACCTTTATTAAATAGATGCAATGAATAAATTATTTAAAAGTTAATTTTTCATATTTTTAAAGTTTGATGAAAATAATACAGACAGCCCTTGTTTAACGACCTTCATGTTTAACAAACATTCAGGCTTACAGCCCAGGTGTGCTGTTTGGACTTCGGATGAGTTGCTTAGATTTATGATGCAGGAACCTGAGCAGCAGTGCAGCCTTATGGAGGCTTCTTCTGTAACACAGTGCTATAACTTTTGCTGATTATACTGTGCGGTACAGTACTGTAGTTTGCTGCAAGTAAGAGCTATGCACATAAAAGCAAAGTCATCAAATTGGAGTTTCCTTTGATCATTTCTTTGTTCTGCATATTGTAATGTATATACTATATACAATTCCTCACTTAACAACCAAATCATTTAACAACCAAGTCGTGCAGGAATGTAGCTTGGTTGTTGAGATGGATTGACAGCTGGTGGGCAACTTGTAACATCCAGCTGAACTAAGCCAGTGCGGTGCTGGGTGTGGAAGGCCCACCTGAGGATTGTTGCCAACAACATAGAAAGGAGAACTGGAGAGGAAGAGGTGGTGCTGTTGGTTCTGGAGAAGCTTGTCACACTGTCTTTTCTGATATCAACTCAGCTGTTGTGATCATCAGAGGAGCTTGGGACCTCACTGTTGCTGAGCACGGCTGTGGTACTTTTCAGAGGTGCCCTGGTCCTTACTTTGAGCGTTACTTCCTGGCTCCAGTGCAGATCCCTCAGCCTGCTGCCATAGATCCTTCATCCTGCTGGCGCAGACTTTCTTCCACTGACCTTTGGGCTTTCCCAGCCCTGACCCGTGAAATAGACTTGAATGAGACATTGTTGTGGGCTCCAGGCCTGAAGCTGGACTCACAGAGGACATTGCTGTGGGCTCTAGGTCTTCAGTTGTACTCATGCAGGACATTGCTGTGGGATCCAGGCCTTCAGCTGGATTCTTTGGGTCTCTAGTGTGTGGACATATTTCCTGCACTCTTTCTTTCGTATTTGACTCTTTGGCTACTATAAAATAATCCTATAAACCATGTGTCCTGTATTAAATTGTTTCCCTTGCAAACCCTGACGACAACAGTTGTTAAATGAGGGATGTCTTTAGAATGGTTCTCCTCGTAATTCAGTATGTATTCTTTCGGGTATTAACCAGCTGAAGAGTTTGCATGATGAACTGTGAGGTTTGTGAAAACCAACTTCTGGATGGTCCAGGTTCACCTAGAAGATGAATCAGAGCCTTGCTCTGCTGCCCCACAGAGAGCCGCACTTCCTTCTCATGGGCAACGCGAGCATCGCCAAGGATGCTCTGGTGCTTTGGTCTCGTCCGTAACACATTTTTGTCCACTTCACGCCTTCTTTCGATTTTTTCTATTCTTCTTTCTATTCTTCTTTCACTTTCATCTACAAACACAATCCCTTCACCTGAGTTCTAGCCTCAATGCTTTTCAACTTGTGAATTTATTCTGCGTATGATTAATTTGTGCCTGCTCCATGCCTGGCACTGGGGATACTGCACCCTCTGACATGTGTGACATCATGCTCAGTTTGTTACCACACTCCCAGCTCTGCTCAGCCATAAACTGGCCCCAAGCATTCATCTTTATGTGTTTCTCCATTTCTTTTTCTTCCTTCTAAACCTTCCCAGGCAACAACATGAATTCACCCATCTTGAACACAACTTTCTCATTTACTAAAGGAGCTTCAAGATTTTCCTACTTATTTAGGCTAGCGCTATAAACTTGAGAAAATGGGTCATATCTAACAATCTTTGTGTGTACCCCCAATGTCTCTTATAGTACTCATCAAAATTATTTGTACCTAGAAGAAATGAAGCTTTTTGATTAATGTTTTAATCAGTTTTGGACTTGGTAACTGGAGCAACCTTGTAAAATTTTACTAATTCATACTTCAAAACCCCCCAATGATTCTTAAGTACATAAATAAATATTTTTTGGTTAGAGAAGGAGTTAGAAACTTCATCTCACTTTCCCGTATTTTTTTTTCCTTTAAGAAAGTCTGGTTTTATTTTTTTGCTAATAGCATGTGTTTTTCCTACAGGATTATTGTGTTTCTTATTCCTTGGTCACTAACATATCATAAATCTTTACTAAGTAAATATTGATTTGCTTTGAATCGTGAATATGATGATACATGCCAAATCGAGGAGAAGTGAAATTATTTCTCCATAATTAGTTCCCTGTTTTGTTCACTGAAGGTTCCTATGCTGGATCATATGGAGGGTTTGTTAAGTATAAGAGGTTAAGCTTATTCTTAAATGGCTAATTTTTTCAGTAACAATTATTTCATATACATGGATGAAATATTCAACAAACTAGTCTATTTGCATGCTTTGTACAAGTAGCAAAGCAATACAAAGAAAATACAAGAAAATGAATCTGTTCCATCCACACAAAATATTGCATGTTTTTGTGCACAAGATTCTGTGCTAGCTCACAACTTGCAGGAGTTCATGGTTCACTAGAGAGAAGAACAGGTAAGCCTTGTTTCAGGTCAGTTAGGTAAGTGCCGTGAAAAGGCAGGAACGACATTTGATGGGAGTCGTAGCAAGGAACGCCTGGTCTGTCCTGAGACAAGCACAACATCTGGCAGGCCGTGCCCAGCTGGCCTGCAGAGTGAGCCCGGTTTCCCGGTGGAAGGTGGGCTGGGCACTGCGGCGGGAGGGAGCTTGAGGAGGCCACGTAGGTGCACTGACTTCCATTTTCATTTCAGTTTAAATGGTTTCCAGCTCTGAGGAAACTGCACTGTTCTTCAAATGATAACAAGCCCACGATGATTGTATTTGTAGTTAATCTTTCAACTTTTACTAGTAGTCTGCCAGTTTTTATAATCTCGTTGGACACTGATTAAAGTTCAGCAAGTAATTATGTTTTGCAGTGGAGTTCTTTAATAAATAAATATTTACATTGTTGCTAAGAAAATAACTATTTTCAACAATATTTAGGGTAATATCACTTTTTTTTTTTTTTTTTTTTGCGGCACCAGGGATTGAACTCACAACCTTGTCCCTGCCAGGGCAGGTGCTTAAGGCGCTGAGCCAAACTCCCGGCCCGGCAATATCACTTTTAATAAGAGATTTGTATAAAGGAGGGAAAGTTAATGGTTTTGTGATCTGATTAAACTCGTGAAAATGGCTGAAGAATTTTTCTAGTGAAAATGCCATCAAATTCCTTCTTACCTACGATAAGCTTCATTAGCAACATTTTTTCCTCAATACATTTTTATTTCAGATACTAGCATTTGAAAACAAGTATAATAAAGTCCTTTACAAAAAGAAAACATGTGTTCTGTTGCTACAGATATGGTTTTGCAAAGGAAGGACTGGACAAAACTGGTAAAGTTTGCTCCATCACATTTTGGTATAATCTTTTATGATTTAGTTTCACTGTATAACCCTGACATTAATGATCCTTTCCTATGTTAAAATAAAGTAAAATAAAATAAAATAAAGTAATATACCAGCTTTGAGAACTCCTTGAATAGACAAAGCCAGAGGGACCATAAGAAAACCTTAGGTTATTTTTCTGTAAATGTCTCTGATAATCATAAACAAAATTTAAGACAATTTTCTAAAAATGGTAAAAAATGTTAACTTTTAACCAATCTTCTGCCATTTGGAAATTTATCTTTACAAATAATCATTGTAAAGGTTAAAGCAATTTCTTTGTTTTTACTTTGTATATTTAAACTAGCCTATAACTCTCACCACTTTGAGGTCTCTTGGTTCAACAACTCTGCGTGTGTGTATGTGTGTGTGTGTGTTTGTGTATGTGTGTGAGTATGGAAACAGTAAACCTTGTTTTTACTTGGTGTGATTTATGCTTAACACCCGTGTAGTCTGACTCCACTGTTACAGAGAACTATTCAACCCGTGCACCGTGAGGTCATGAGCTCAGAGTGAGCAGGCACGGGCTCCACCCCTGTCCCCAGCAGTGATGATGGAGGAACCCTTTCACTATTCTTGCCCTGCTTTGGTGAGGTTCTGCTGTCTGGCTCAGTTGTTAAGTCTGGGCTTTGTTTCTTCTTCATCGTCTTTGTGTCCCTTAAGGCCTTGGCTCAGTCTGTCCCTGAGCTCGGACCACCCCAGTGAGCCACCTCATCCCATCTCATCCTTCAGAGCCTATCCCAAGTTTAGACTGGTATCTTGGCCCATCCCATCCTACAGACCTTTAATCCTTCCTCTGTTCATCTATTCAACAAATACTTATTGAATATCTGCTAAATTTTTAAGGGTAGACTGAATTAAGAATTGTGGCATTAAATTCTGGGCAACAAAGGCAAGGCAGGAGCCATCACAATCCCTGACTTGAAATTATACTACGAAGCTACTGTGATAAAATCAGCATGGTATTGGAATAAAAACAGACCTGAAGATTAGTGGAATAGATTAGAAGATACAACCACAACTACAAACACACTCAGCCACCTTATCTTTGACAAAGGGGCCAAACATGTACATTGGAAGAAAGATGGCCTCTTTAATAAGTGGTGCTGGAAAAACTGGATTTCCATATGCCAAAACCTAAAACTAGACCCATGTCTATCACCATGCAAAATGGATCAAAGATCTAAATATTAAAACAGAAACACTAAATCTGCTGTGAGACAAAGTAGGTAGAAACCTTGAAGACATAGTGGTAGGCAGAGAGTTCATGAACAAATATCAAACCGCATGGGAAAACACTTCCCAGAATCAACAACTGGGATCTCATCTTACTAAAAAGTTTTTGCATGTCAGAAGAAATCTCCAACAGAGTGAAAAGAAAACCCATGTATTGGGAAAAATCATTAGTCATCTGTCCTTCAGACAAAGGACTTCTATCTAGAACATATAAAGAATTAAAAAAAACAGACCCCCAAAATTCAAAGACCAAATCCAAAAATGGGCATCTGAGATAAATACACACTTCTCAGATGAAGAAATACAAATGCAAAATAAATATATGAAAAAATATTCAGCATCATTGGTCATTTGAGAAATGTAAATTAAAATGACACTGAGATTCCGTCTCACTCCAGAAAGAATGGCCAAGATCAAGAAATCAGCCAAATGCTGGAGAGGCTGTGGGGAAAAAGGAACTCTTCTCCACTGTTGGTGGGAGTGTAGACTGGTGCAACTACTGTGGAAATCAGCACGGAGATTCCTCTAAAAGCCAGGATTAGAGGTCCCATTGACCCAGCTATCCCGCTTCTGAGAATTTTCCTAGAAGAATTGAAAACATTATACCACAGTGATATCTGTGCACCCATGTTTATAGCAACACAATTTGTAATAGCCAAATCTTGGAAACAACCCAAGTGCCCATCAATTGAGAAATGGATAAAAAAGATGTAGTATTTTTATACAAAGGAGTACTACTCAGCTGTAAAGAAAGATTGCATCGAGGTTTTTATGAGTAAATGGACATAATTTGAGACTATACTCATAAGTGAAATAAATCAAACTCACATGTGTAAATACTGTATTGTCTCCTGAGTGTGAGAAACTGAAAGAGCAAATACAATTCAAAGTCTACAATAAATATTGTGTAAGGGTAAGAAACTGCTCAAAGGGGAAAAGTAATTGAGATAAGGGAAAGAAGGAAAAAAGGAAGGGAAAAGGAAAAGGACATAAATTTGTGTGTGTGTGTGTGTGTGTGTGTGTGTGTATACACACATGTAACATAGGTAAGATGACTATACTACTAATTGTATTAGTTCTTGGAAAAGAACAGTTAATACTCATACAATTAGATCAATTTTACATGTCTATATCTGGTAATCTAAGCAACCCTTCTGAAGGCAATGATATGCAATATGACAACCATTATTAAATTCCTATCATCTTGTTTTGAAAACCTATACTGTAGTTGTTTTGGGTTTGTTGTTGTTTTTTGTCTCTTTTGATTTTTTTCTGTCTTTTTTTATCTGTTAAATTAAGAAAAAAAGAATTGTGGCATTAGCTAATGGAACAAAGCTATGTTCAATATTTGGATGTTGTTTATTCAAATTATTACACATGCTAACTTCCTTTTTTAAAAATTTTTTTGTTTTTGTTGGTACCGGGGATTGAACTCATAACCTCACACCTGCCAAGTAGGCACTTAAGCCACTGAGCCAAACTCCTACCCCTCTAACTTCTTGAAATATTACATAATCATTAAAATAATACTATGGAGATGTTTTTATTAAATTGGAAAATGATGGATTTCTGGTAGCTGAAGACTGGGGTGGCTATGCAATAATCAACCTCCCAAAATTTCTTTCTCAAAGTATGTGGAATAGCTTTCATAGTCATAGAAATTCTACACAAAGGGCACCCTCAGCAGTGCTTAAAGAGAAGTTGCAAAATAACTGAGCTGAAGGAGAAAATCACCAAGTTCTAGGGCTGCTCAAGCTCCTGCCTCACTCCTGCTCCATCACCGGCTTTGAGAGAACAAAGGTTCCCTAAGAAGCTTACAGGGAAGACAGACGAGCGGTGATAGTGAACGCCAGGGAAGGGAAAGCAGGGAAAGGGAAGGAAGGGAAGGGAAGAGAAAGGAAAGGGCAAAAGCACTGAGGGAAATGGATGTAGACTAGAGCTTGGATCTGTATCAGACAAAGTACAATTCAAGCCAAAAGCATTAAGCATAATAAAAGATCACCTCTAATGCTAAATCACAATCCACAGCACAGATATCAATAATCGCCCAAATATCATAGCAACCATGTCTACGAAACGAAATGTAAGGATGTGAGGACGCATAGGCAGAACACACTGGGAACGCTGGACTCGGCGCCACGTCTAGCCTCAGACCAAGTGGAGCACAAAACAGGGCAGATCCGGGGACACAATGGACGACCCTAAAGGACACTTACTGGACTGGAGGCCCTGGTACACAGCAGTGCCCCTGACAAAATTACAGAAGCCAGCAGCATGTTAGGTCACAAACAAAACCTCAGCAACTTTCGTAAGTCAGGAAGAATCCCCATCACAATGCAGTAAACTAGCATTTGCTGACGAAATCAAAGACAGAAAGATCCACCTACTCAACAATGTAAAAGCCTTTTATTAACTAACTTCTGGGTGAACTACAAACAGAAATTACAGAATTAAATAAAATAATGACATTGGAGACACTATATTTTGTAATACATTGTACTAAACTCCTCTGTCAATAAAAGTATGCACTATGCCCCTAATTCAAAAACCTAGAGAAAGAACAACCAAATGAACGCAAATAAGGACATAATACTGACAAAAGCAGATACTAACATGGAATAAAACTGCATAAAACACCAGATATAGTCAGTTGTGGCAGCACACCTATAATTCTAGTATTGTGGGAGGCTGAGGCAAGACGATCACAAGTCCTAGCCCAGCGTGTACAACTTAGTGATTTAGGAAGACACTATCTCAAAATTAAAGAAAATAATATGAAATAAGAAAATTTTGAGAACCTAGAGAAAAAATCATAATTTCATAAGGAAATACAGGCTGTTTAAATTGACCTCATTAAGTTAGAAAGTTTAAACAGACCTATGTTCAAAAAGAAAAATGAAATTTATTTAAGAGCTATCTCCCAAAAAACCCCATGAAGCACAGATGATGTCACAAGGGAATTCTAACAAATCTGCAAAGACTGGATTGCCTCAGCACTCTGTAAATAATTCCAGAGTAGCCAGTGTGGTGGTGCACACCCTTAATCCCAGAACTCTGGGAGGCTGAGGCAGGGGGATCACAAGTTCAAGCAGAGCCTGTGCAATTTAGTGACTCAGTGAGATGCTGTCTCAAAAAAATTAATAAAGGGCTGAGGGTGCAGCTCAGTACAAGGCTCCGCACTCAGTCCCTCGTATCCTTATCAAAAGAAAAAAAATCCAGAGTATGAAAAGTACTTTAAGAAGCAATTTGAACACTACTACCTAAACAGGGGGCAAAAAAAAAAAAAAAAAAGCACAAAGAAAACCATTAACCAGCATAGTTGTGAGTACAAAGATTCTAAATAGGACCACAAGAAAATAGAATCCAGTACCACATGAAGAAAGTAATAATACTACTCAAACAGAACTCTGAGAGAAATGAAGCCTCTTTCTCCCTGTGTAAAATCTTCCCAGATCCAGGAAAGCAACTTCTTGGGCAACCCTTCTCTCAGGAACGCAGACTTGTGCTTTCTCACCAGGTCCTGCGCCCTTCTCACTGATAAGGGAGACACTTCAAGTAGTTCTCTCATGGGAATCCCCTCCCTTAGAGAGGCAACACGGGGTACCATCACCAATAAAACTAAGAAATGGGGTTATAAACAAGTTTCACACATCCTAACATCCTCTGATGCATAGGATGTGTTTTCTTTTCAAAGCTAAGATAGGGTTATCTGCTGCAGTGACTAAGATACGGTGTTACTTCTGCATCTCTACTTGCTTGATGTCACAAATTGCATAAAAGCGGACCTCTTCTTCTTTCAGGGGCCAGTCTGGTTTTGAGCATTTCTAGTGACTGGGTCATGCACTATTAAAGTCCTCCTATCATTCCTCCTGCTCTCTCTTTTCTTGGCAAGTCTGCAGCGCTACAACTAAGTGAGATTTATTCTAGGAACACAAGGCTGTTTGACAGTGGGCAGATTCCCTTCACTGGGACAAAATCAGCTGTGACTTAAATGAGGAGAGGTTTATTTCAGCTCAGGGTTTCTGAGGTTTGAAGGTCAGCGGGAAACATGGAGGAGAACATGGCGGAGGGAGGCCGCTGATCTCATGGCAACAGAGAGAAGAGAGCAGAGTGCCTGAGTGCGGGGGCCAGGACTAGATGTAGCTCTTTGGTTAGATCCCACCCAGTCCGTTCAGCTGTGGGTTTACAATGATGCGATCAGTGTTCTCAGAATCCTATCACCTCTCCAGCAGGCGCTTAACCCTGTCAGACTGGCAATCGAGATTAATTAGCACTGGTTTATATAAGGAAATAATACCATAACATGACATTAGCACACCTAATAGAATCAATTATATTAACTCATTCATATTGGAAAAGTCTTTGGCAAAATTCAATGCACAATTTTCATAAAAATAATTCAAGAATATAAGCATTGAGGAATGTGCATATGTAGCTTAACCGTAAAGCCAATGCCTTAACGCAGGAAGAGTAAAATCACTGCTGCTCTCCTTGGGAACAGACACGCATGTGCCGTCTTCTACTCAACGATGCACTTCCCACGGCTGGAGGCTGAACGTCCCCCACGGGTCCACAATAAAGGTCTGGTTCCTGGAGCAGCAGCATCACGAGGCGCTGTGGGACTTAGGAAAGGGGGTTAGCGGGTAGTCTTACGACATCTGAGGTGCGTCTGTGCAGGGAACTGTGGGAGCCCAGCCTTTTGGTCCCTGCTTCCCAGCTCTACATCGGAATGCTCCCAACGCGCACGCCCACCATGATGTACGATCCTCCTCTGAACAACGGCGCTGCTGACGCCAGCCTGGAACCTGCAGAACTGCGTGCCCAAATAACCCTGTGTCAGGTGTTCCATTATATAGTGAGGGAAAACCAATAAGGCATCAGAGGAATTAGTACAGACAACTAACATAATCAATTCAAGGCATATATGATTGATCAAAGAATTAAAACTATCTACTGTATAATACATCTGCCAAACCTCAAAGACTGAAAAGAGTAACTCAGCCCATAAACACAAAACAAACCAGACTCGGCAAAATAGGAGCACAAAAAATGGACCTACCTTAACTTTCATACACACAAACGGAAGTTAAAATACACAACAAAAATATCATTCGCAACAGTAACAAAGGTGACTGAAAATTTAGAAATTCATTTAATAAGATGTGTAAAATATACGAGGAGAAATTTGACATACTCCTGAAAGTCACTTGAATAAATGGAAAGACATCTCACATTCTTGGATAGGACAATTAAACACTGTAATACATTATTCCTTCTACATTTAATTGATAAATTTAATATGATTCAGTAATAAGACCAACAAACTACTTTATATAATTAATAAATTGATACTATGGAAAAATAAATATGTACAAATAGCTTGGAACAAGAAAACACAAGGGATGTCAGTTCTGCTAGAGATCAGAAGACATCACAAAGTGCCTGCAGCTTAGAAGATATGGTCCTGAGGGACAGATAAACAAACCAGTGGAACAGAACAGAAAATCCATAATTAAAGCCAAAAACAAGTGGCGAGGCAGTTTATAAACATGTTGGCATCTCAAATTACTGGCTTGAAGTTACTAATTTTAAGTGAATGGTGTTGAGACAACTGGGTAACTATTTGGAAAAGCTAAAATTAGATCCATGCCTCACACAAAATACAAAAATAAACTTCACATGAATTAGGGATCTATGTGCAAGAAAATGAAACCACATGAACACCAGAAGAAAATGTGGGTCAATTCCTTTTTGATTTTGGGATAGGAAAGATTTTCCAAACCATGACTCAAAATCCAGAGCAATTAGAGAAAGATTAGAAACCTGGCTGCATCCAAACAAAAATAAAAGCATTACAATACCCGACAGTTATACAGCAGCTGGAAAAGTGGGAGAGAATATTAGTGATGGGACCCCAGGCGCAGAGCTAAGATAATGAACATGGAGGACTCCACGCCACTGAGGCACGGCGGGTGACAGATCTGAGCGCGAAGTAGGGAGTCACCCACGGAACATTCACAGCAAAGACAAAAAGAGAGTTTTGCAAGTTCATGAAAACATTCGACATCACTCGTGATTAGAAAATGAAGATGAAAGCAATGAGATTCCATTTCTCATTTATCAGACTGGAAACAAATAAATGAGATGTTTCTCTGGCGAGGCCACTGAGAAACACGCGTCTTCCTTCGTTACTGGCAGATGAGGTCTGCGGTGGCTGCTGTATCGTAGGGGGAAATTTGACAAAACCTAACATAACTAAGGATGCACACATTGACATCCTACTTCCAGAAATCCATCTCGAATGCACACTGCCAGTAAAATAAGTTACACAGGGAGTGCTTGTACTTTGTGCAATCTGTATAATTACAGAAAATAAGAGCAATCTAAGAGACCACATTCATGGATTAGAGGTTGAATAATCATGGCATATCTGCACAAGGGAGTATTATGCAGCTATAAAAATGAATGAGGAAGATTTCTATGAATTCAGTTGAGTAAAAAATGAAGTCCAAAAGATTACCTATCGCATGCTACCTTCCATGTAAATATGAAGGGGATGTAAGACAAATGGCACACATATGCTCATTTTTATGAAGGGAATAATAAAATGATAAACCTGAAACTAGAGGCTGGCTACTTATGGGGCATGGAAATGCGGAAAATTGAAGTAAAGGGAGTTTAAAGGAAATACACTTTTCTGACTGTATCTTTCGCTTCATATATAACTCTGCAAACCATAATGAGGTTGCACACACACTACTCCACAGATATCTTTTAAAATACATTGTTTTCCTTCAAATAAATTTCCTTTTATCTTTTTTATTACATGAAGTATGATAAAATATGACTAATGTTTAAATTAAAAGATTTTGCTAGAGTAAAAGATACATTGCCATTAATGCCCCTCAAAATCCTCCCCCTCACTTTGACCACATTTGTCCCAGTCCTCTTTCGTGTCTCTAGTTCCACTGACGGGACTGGCTCCATGTCCTGGATGGTGATTCGAATCATTTGCCTGTCATGGTCACTTTGGCGTTGGGGAAGAGCCAGAACTTGCACAGCGCCGGGTCCAGTGAATAGGGTGGATAAGGACACACTACCGTGTCTTTCTGTCGGATGGCATGCACCATAGGTTTTTAAGTCACACCTTGTAAAGCTTTCATGAGAGGAAGTGGCAAGAATGCTGGGATAGTGTGCTTGAAGTGCTGGGGAGGGTCAGAGCGGGGTTAATGGCAATGTGCCTTTCCCTAGAACTTTACATTTAAACACTATGTACTTTGATTACCCTCGGAATTTTCCAAGTACAGTGGCTCTGGACTTTGAAATGTAAACAGACACTTCAGACTTATTGATTTGCAGAGTGGAAGTCACTTCATTTTATTTTCGATTTTCCCCAGATGTTCACCCAGTGTTGCCAAGTACTATTCCCTGACAAAGCACCTATTTGTGGATGAGACTTTCTGGATGTAATGTGGCATCGTAAAGTTGTTCTCTGTGTTGAACTAAAGTAAAGATTTGGTGTCCCTCCTAACATATTCCCTTCAGTCTTTCCAGCTACTGGAGTTGCCACTCTCGTCCTTCCATCAGAGGAGCTTTTATGTCCATGTTTAAAACCCTCAGGACCAGGTCGGCAGTGGCCTTCCGGCGCGTCAGCACCGCCCACCCCGATGCACACGCTCCACCCGGGAGGCCCCCTAGGAGCAGCGCTGAGCCCGTGCCAGGGCTCCCTGGAACACTGCCTGCCCCAGCACCCACCTCGGGCTGAGAGCTGCCGTTCCCCCCGCAAGGGCGCTGGCCCCCCGCAAGGGCGCTGGCCAACTTCTCGGAAAACTCTAGCTGCTCTTCATGGAAGAGCGCTCTACCGTGTTTCCCTGAAGATAAGACTTTACCAGAAAGCAAGTCTTAGCATGATTTTTCTGGATACTTATAAGCTGGACCCCGAAAATAAGCCCCAGTTAAGATCATTAGCTAGATGGATGCAGTTTGTATGTCTGTTGCAACACATGGCGGATGTACTGAATTATAAGATAATAATGTTAGTATGTAATTGAATCTAAATAAGTAATATTATTGACATTAAAAAAATGATAATATAAATTATAATTGTTTGTAAGTACCCAAGCAAGTGCCTTTGGATGAGAGGCAAATGTCTACGTAAACAGAGTCACTTAGGGCTTAATGATCGGTCAGAGTACATACATACCCGATAATGAATGGACATGGCTGTGTGTAATGTGAGTATTCATAATTCAACACGTTGTGTGTTGTAAGGGGCATAATTAATGCACTCACATGACACAAAGGAACATTTTTTGATTTTTGGTGCCTGCAAGTCTTCATCCCTTTTGTGTGGACCACCATTCTTAACGGTCATCATTTTTTTGCCACTCCTGTCTCCTAAGTCTTCAATTAACATTCGATTTAATGGAACTCTATGAAGCCAGCCTGCAAGAGGTCGTGACTTGGGTGAAGAATTCACGGACGAAATCACTGACACTATGTCGCCGATGCACTTGAGCAGGCCACATGGACAGTAAGTGTTCCGTTAAGGAGAGCTCTATCGCTGTACCTGAGAGGCTGGGGCCAGCGATTCTGCAGGAAAAGGAGTCGTAAGGCATTCGGGCCAGAATTTGGGGTTCAGAGAGTAAAGAAAATGTTTCCAGAAGAAGATGACATGATTGGGTTTGAATAAATGTAGATTTTTGTATATGAATAAATGTAGATTGTTGTACATGGAAAAAATAAGATATCCCCATAATAAGCCCTATTGTGCCTTCTGGAGCAAAGATTAGTATGAGACCCGGTCTTATTGTGGGGGATACAGTACAGGTCAGCCCACCCATGTGTGCACCCTTCTCCTACCCACACTGGCTCTCTCCCTCACACCTTCCTCTTCTCAGCATCTTCTTTCCCAGCTTCTTTCTCACCTCCTGATGACACAACACCAAGCACTGATTCTCCGATTCTCTGAGCTTTGGCGCTCTTGCTCCTCCCACGGCATCGGGTAGACTGCTCCTGGAGCTCAGAGGAGGCCAGGCTCAGAAGCGAGGACTCCAAGTCCAGCAGATACGCTCGTATGCCTCCGTCTGCTGCAGACAGGCAGGCTGGAAGGGGTCTTTAGTCATAACGACAAGACCTCCGGTTTCTATCCAGGTCAGCACCACCGGCCTGGGGCCCACGCAGCAGTGCCAGGCTTCTGCGGCAAGCCACAGTCCTTGGTTCCTTCTCTTTGACGGGGCTGCACAAGGCTCTGCAGGAGGAGGAAAGCTCTGGCAGAAAAGCTCCCCGATCCCCACCAATTTGGGACATGTTTCTAACACCTTCACTTTATACCTGTCCAGACAGCACTCTGACTACTTTAGTGATTTTGCTACTGAGCCTATGGGATCACTAATAAAGTGAATGGCTAAAGACTGAACACCTCTGCTATTGATCTTTGCTTCGTGAACACTTTCAAAGCCTATTCCTGCACTGCCTTGTATTGGTAGTGTCCACGACACTAGAAGGTTCTCCAGGTCCTGCATCTCTGTCTTGTCTATCCTGCTGCTGCAGGAAGGAGTTCAAAGCAACAGTTCATGTTTCAGTGACTTTAGAGGAACACGTCATTGGGGTAACCCTTGACTGTCCTGGCAATGTTCCTAGGTTCCACTATTGCACCCAAAGATATGGCTGTAGTTTTAGGGATCGTTCTCAACATGGCAAAATCCAAAGTGGAGATCTAGGAATGATGACCAAGTAAACCCAGTGGGGAGCGGGTGCTGTTCACGGCTGTGATGGTTAATTGTAGGGGTCGGGTTGACTGGATTAAGAGACCCAGGGAGCCGGGCAAGCATTACTGTGAGGTGTTTCCATGACTGTGGAAGACACCTTCACTGTGGGCAAGCACCATCCATTGACCCGAACAGAATAAAATAGGCAGAGAAACAGTGAATGCTCTCCTCTTCCTGCCTCATATGTCAGGACCCAGGCTCCGTTCTTGGGCTCTAGGACTTGTAGCAGCAGCACCCCTGGGGATGTCAGGCCTTCTGCCTTAGACTTAGAATTATACCATCTGCCTTCCTGTTTCTTAAGTCTTTGGACTTGAGCTGAGCTACTGATTTGCAGCGATGACATGGCTGTAGGCACTCTGGGAAGGAGAGGTGGGTGGTCCTGCCTCATCAGATCTGTTGCTAGGCAGTGGGGTGCTGTTTCTGTGGGGGACTGGCTGCAGCTTGGCGCAGCTGTCAGAAAATTCCTCACAACGAAATTCTACCAAGTCACCTAGGTGTTGCTTGTAAATTGCTGGGTATGGCTTACGCATTTTATTTGTTTTTTTCATCTGTTTAGATAGGGTCTCATTAAATTACACAGACAGAACATGAACTTGTAATCCCACCACTCCCAATTTGTGTTTCTGACTTTTTAATTAACCAGAATTGGTTTCTGCCATTTCAAATCAAAGAAAAATTAACTGTAGTAACATTAGCTGTATTTATCACTTGAAAGTTTCTTTTCTTTTTTTTTTTTTTTTGTTTAGAGATTTGACATACTAGTTCCTAGTGGATGCTTTCTACAATTTGATTTTCTCTAGGAAATTTGGTCTTGATTACTTTTGATGCTAATTTTTCAGTGGTTTAATAAAAAGCAGTTATTCCTTTAGCTAACTGGGATTAATCTGGCTGCTTCAAAGCCAGGGTCCCTGCGTGTGTGGTGAGCTCACCCAGCTTCCTCTCCTGCCCCGGCCTGGACTGCACCTTGAGGCCGAGACAGGGCACTGTGGGGAGTAAGATGCACCTTGCGGGAGGGCAGGGAGAAAGTGGCCAGAGAAGTGAAGCTGCTGCTACTTGTGCTGGAGAATCTGGTAAAAATCTCATTGTGAAACAGATGAAAATTATCCATCAAGATGGTGATTCAGAGGGAGAATGGAAAGTTGTCTACAGCAATATTATACAGTCCATCACTGCAATCATGAGCGCCACAGGATGGCTAAAGATGGAGTTTGGAGAAGCTGCGAGAGCAGATGATGCTCGGCAATTATTTGTTTTGGCTGACAGTGCTGAAGCAGGAATTGCTAACTCAGAATTAGCAGGAGCAGTTGAAGCTTATGGGGAGATGGTGGGGTGCAGGCATGCGTTAGCAGATCTGGTGAACGTCAGCTCCATGACTCTGCTTCATAGTACCCAAACGACTTGAACAGAATATCACAAACCAGCTACATTCCACCTAGGCAAGGTGTTCTTCAGACAAGCGTGAAGACCACAGGCACGGCGGAGACACATTCCACCTTCAAAGACCTACACATCAAGATGTTCGATGTAGGCAGCCAAAGCTCAGAATGAAAAAAAAAAAAAAATGGATTCACTGTTTGGAAGGACTGACAGCAATTATCTTTTGTGTGGCTCCCAGTGATTGTGACCTTGTTTTAGCCGGGGATGAGGAGATGAACCAAATGCATGAAAACGTGAAACTGCTTCACCGCATTTGTAACAACAAATGGTTTACAGACACTTCAGTCATTCTCTTCCTTAACAAGAAGGACCCTTTTGAAAAAAACAAATAAAGAGAAGCCCATTAACTGTTACCAAGAATATACAGGTTCTAATACATATGAAGAATCAGCTGCTGGCATTCAGTGTCAGTTTGAAAGACATCGAGGAGGTCTATGTTCGCTTCTACTATGTCACAGACACCAAGAATGTGCAGTTTGTTTGTGATGCTGTTACAGATGTCATCATTAAAAACAACAAGGAATGTGGACTATGTTGAAGAAGGGGTACTGTAGTCAGAGGTTGCAAGGAGAACAACTACATGCAGAACACATAATTTATAGTATTATTTATAATGGTCACTCAAGAAGTCAAATACAAAGAAAGTGCAGGAAATCTGTCCACAACACTAAAGACCTAGGAAATCCAGCCGAGGGCCTGGATCCCATGGCAATAACTTCCATGAGTTCAGACAAAAACCTAGAGTCCATGACAATGACCCATGCAAGTCTACCCCACAGATCTGTGCTTGGAAGACCCAAAGGTCAGCGGTGGAAGCTAGAGAGCCTATGCCAGCAGGCTGAGGGTTCTGTACTGGAGCCAAGAAATGACGATCAAAATAAGGACCAGGGCTCCCCTGAAAAGTACCACAGCCATCCTCAGCAACAGTGAGGTCATGTGCTTCTCAAATGATGAGAACAGCAGAATTCATATCAGGAAGCCAGCATGACAAGCTTCTCCTGGAGATTGAAGAACACACATCTTTCCCTCTGGAGCCAGGAAGTGATGCTCAAAGTAAAGACCAAAGTGAACCTCAGTCATTCTCAGCAACAAGGCCCCAAGCTCCTCCAATGATAACAACCAAGTTTATATCAGGGGAGCCGCAAGACAAGCTACTCCGGGAAAACCAACGGCTCCAAACAACGCTACTCTTCCTCTCCAGGTCTCCTTCTTATGATGCCAACAGTCCTCAGGTGGGCCACCTACACTCAGCACCATGCTGATTCAGTTCAGCTGGTGTTTAAGTTAACTACCAGTTACCAATCCACCACAAGAGGAATATTAGTAAAAGCTACTACAGTGTGGAGTGTGGAAACCAGTCATCTCTTGCTGCCTCGTGGGGCAGGAGCAAGAACGACAGGACCAGGGAATGGCAGCAGTGTGCAGAATCTTAGCACTCTTTAGCACAATCTTCTGCATTAGGGAACTTTAATTGACATAAGATGCTGAAGTCAGACCTTGGGGTTTGAACAACTGTAAAGTGTGATCTGATCAAGAAGACATCACTTGGATTTTATAATCTCAAATGTTTAGGACAGATATGAAGTTGAGACTCTGCATTCCAGAACTTCAGTATGTAGCTTACTTTTTTTACTTCTTAACAAATCACTAGTTCATGTCTCGTTTTTTTCTCAACAAGAGAATATTAAATTTTATTTCTTAATTTGTCAAGAATCTTTATTAAAACACAAACAGTCTTAACTATGCATGACTATGTCATCTGGAAGGCAGTCCTCTTAGTAGGAACTCTGTTTTTAACTCTTGGTATGGTCCAGAATATAATATTACCATGCTTAAAATTCTTCTGAGTTATTAGGATTAAAAAATATAGCTTTTTGAGTGAAATTATGTCCTATCCTGTTCAAAATACCATGATGGTTTCTGAATCGTAATTACATCAAAGAGTTCTGCAATAAGATCCTAGCTCTCTTTTAAGCTTATGGCTGAGGTTAACCTTGATTATGGTAATTACAAAATTACTAGATAAATGCTGATGTAATATGATAAAATCAGCTTCTTGGATAAAGACACACTAGGGCAGCTAGCTATTAGAAATGTGAATTGCTAAATTCTAAAAAGAACCAGTGACTTTGCTGCTACGTTGCTACTAAATTGACCACTTTGATTATTGTTTATTTGTCTTAGTTATAGTGTTATAGGCAGGTAAATTAGATAAAAATATTATAGGCAGTCAGACCGAGCTAGGCCCTCGAGGGAGCCAGTGCAAAAGACCAGATATCTTATAACTGTGGGGGAGACGGGCACCTCCTGCTGTGGGTCAGACCTCAAGATAAAAGATAAAACAAACACACCCACATACTTCCTAAGGATAAACATCAGGGATTGATATTCTTAATAGGTATCAATCACTTTGAGGAAGCCAGGAAAAGCCACTAAGCCAACCCCTACAAGAAGAGCCCCTGAATTCATGCCTGCTTGCTACATGACTCGCTTCCCCATTTGACCCCGATTTAATCAATTTTGCCTGAGCAATTATGTTCATAATCTTATTGGTTGGCCATAGTTTTGTCCCACCTCATGCCTGCCTTGAGATTTCCCAGTTTTCCTTACCTTGGATCCGCCTCACCTTGTGGATTTGCTCTATAAAAATCACTGGAAAAGGTAGGGTCCCTGCCCACTCAGGGATTCTCTGTCCCTCTCTCAGACAGAAGCTTCTTTCCCTCAATAAATATATTCTGTTTTTAACCTCCAGTGTTCCTAAAATTCATTCTTTGCCCTTAGAGAACACAAACTCATGCCAGACATCTGCAGTTCGGGAGTTTCCTTCCCCTATATCAATGGGGAGTTTTGTATATGGTTCCTATTGTTTTCCATCTTCATAACCTCTTCTTTGGGAGACATAGAAAGCATATTAATAGGGCATATTTATATTTTGTAAATGTGGTGCTGAATCCCTGTTTGCCATTGTTTTTACTGTAGCAATGTTAATTATAGTAATCTTTAGTCAGTAGATTCTTTTACCAAAAAAAAAAAAAAATTGAAGCAGAACATAAAATATTAAACATCTTCATTGTACAATAAAAGCAACCATCTTGTTAACACATCGCTGCGCTTCCCAGCTCAACATTATTCTGCTCTGTAGAAGCCAAGGAAAAAGAGAGGCCTGAGAGTTTCCAGGTTGTGCTGGTCACGGCCGTACACCTTTCTCCCATTTCCCCATGGCCGCAAGAGCCCTCCAGTTTCATAGTGTAAGGGCACAGGTGTAGAACAGCAAATGTACAGATATTTCACAGTAAAAGTGGAAAATCGATTAGTGACTGTGCCTGTGCTCCTGCTGCCCATCATGTAGTCAGCCTGCGAAGCTCAGGCCTGACTGCACCCAGCTGTTTCTCCCTGGGGTCAATCTGACTGTGTCCAGCTGCATGGCTTGTGTTTTTCCTTACTTAGAAAAATATACATCGTTTCCAACTTCCTTCAAGGACCTCATGTTTAGGACAGACTGGCCCAGTAAGGAAACATTTAACTTTGCTTGCTCCATTCAAACCCCTTCCCCTCCTTCCCAAAAATCTGCTTTAGAATTAGCTTGCTTGACAACATATGACTTAATTCATGTAACCAATCCTGTAATAATTTGCCATCAGCCTTGTACTTCTGCTTGCAAACTGTATTTAAACTGAACTGTAAGCTGACTTGGGTCTGGTGATTTGGAACTGATTCCCACCAGCCCACTAATGCAATAAAAGTTGCCTTCTAACTCCTTGGTGCAGAGTCTTCCACTCGGTTAGATACTGGTTTTTCTGCAACAATAGGTTTAGCACATCTATGCAGTGTGGATGGTATAGAGAATGCTAGGCCTCGCTTTTCCCAGATGTTTGGCTCTTTTGTTATTCCTTGTGTCTACATGTGCTTCTAAGAATCCCTCTGGAACAGGTGCCAGGGCCCTCTGCAGACACCAGCCCACTGATCCTTAAATTCCCTATATAAACAGTGTTTGCACAGAACCTACACAATCCCGCTGTATCCTTTTCATCATCTCTATATGACTAACAACATGGAATTATCATGTAAACAGTTGCTACACTGCGTGATTAGGGATAATGACAAGAAAATAAAGTGTGTCTATGTTCAGGAGCATTTTTTTCCACATATTTCCCATTGTGTTTGGTTGAATCCAGGTGTGTGTCCTTTCTTGAAGACCCTTCCCACTCTGCAAGCTTTCATGTGACCTCACCCCCACAGGCCCTCATTCTCTGGCCTTTGCCCATTCTAGGGGTGGGCACGGCTGACCCAGGGGAGGCTGGTTGAGTGGGGGAGCTGGGCTCACCCAGTGAGGACTCTGCTGGAAGCTAGAATTTGCACAGTTGAAGATAAGATGGTTGATGGTGGGAAATGCAGTGAAGCAGATGAGACCAAGGCGGCCCCCCAGGGCCTGTGAGCCAGACGTGAGGTGGCTGTGACAGTCACGTGGAGATGATGGACAAAGATACACTGGAAAGGAGGAGCACCGGACACTCGGGGATAGGGGCGCACAAGAGCAGGCGGGGAGGGAAGCGGGACGGGAGAGAAGGGAAGAGACAAGCAGAGTGGGGACGAAGAGCGGAGGAGAGAATAGGAAGAGGATCTCAACCTCTGGCTCCTGTTCTTTTGAGGCCAGTTACTTCGGTTCCTTCATTTTGCTCATTGAGAGATTTTTGTTTTTATTCTGTAATTGATATTCTGTGTCTTCCACTAGCTTGAATGATCCTAAGTTTCTTGGAACAAAAATAATTTTGATTAAAAAATGTAAGTTGTCCACCCACCCCAGTCCAAGGTGCTAACTATTCTCTGTTAGCACAACATGGATTCTAGAAAATTCATGTGATGTTGCTCATATGTAAGCTGTTAGTCCCTGGGGAAAAAAAAGCAATTGATCTGTGCAGCTCTCTTCCTGGACCCCACGTGTATAAAGACATGCGAGGAGTTGGACTCACCCACTTTTAGCCTGCCTGTGACTTCTCCTTCCGAGTTTCGTGCATTTACGGTGACATTCTGAGTCGACTGTAGAAGCAGAGATGAATCCTGGAAAGGGGTTTACAGGTTAGCAAAAGATGTCCTTATATGTGCATTTAATTTTAGACTTATGTAAAATTTCTCCTTTATCAACAGATCATAGGATCCGATAAAATTGGTGACCGAAAGTATTTAAAAATTTTGGATTATTTTGAAGGAGTAAATGTATTAACTTTGGATTTACAATGTTGTGTGCAGTGGCTACAATGTGTCAGTCAGTTCTCAATGTACATTTCAATTATTAGTGCTTTTTATGGTCATATTGTAATTAGTGCCTTTTCTTTTCCAAGGAATTAACATTCTTTAATTGTTGTTGCTATTTATACCCAGGACAAGATATATTTTAAGAAGACAAATCACAGAATAATTAGTTATTTGATAAGAAATACCATGCTACTTATTTTCAAAATGAAGACTTCTCACAATTAAAAAAAAAAAAACCAGACACAGAAAGACATGTATGACACGGTCTCAGAGAAGCAGAGAAGAGAGGCGGTGA
>RJWM01020250.1:0-37474 GCA_004363535.1 Dasyprocta punctata
CTGGGGATATAGCTCAGTGGTGTAAGCTCCTGCCTGGTAAGTGCAAGGTCGTGAGTTTGATCCCTGGTACCAAAAAAAGAATTTTTTTTTCAAAAATAAAGCCTCTTGTTATTTTCAAAATAGCTGTCTAGACCATCAGACACAGGCATGTAAAATAAACCAAACAATACAAGAACTAAGTTGCTTTTTTACTTTAGTTGTTATCTTTTCAGAAATGTCAGGTGTGTGACTTCTAACTTCTACTATGTCTGTGTCTCCTGAACTTTGCTCTGTGTGGGCTGAAGGTCTGAGATTGTATTTTACTCCTTCATCTTGACATTTTCTCCAAATCAGCCCATTGTTGTATCCTGGGTGCTTCTTGCATTGGCTGCCAGTTCCTTGGGTAGGGGATTGGACTAGGCACCCCTGATCCAGGGTTCCTGCAGTGGTGAAAAGGCACAGGGTAGTTGTTTACCAAGGCTCTCCCAATGCAGCAGGCCTTGGGGCATGGCTTCTTCCTATGAAGTCCATTTGTTCACAGGTTTGCTTTAGCTTTGATATTTCTTTGTTGATTTTCTGTCTAGTTGATCTGTCTCTCTATGACAATGGGGTATTGAGGTCTCCTGTTACAATTATGTTGTTGCTCATTTGATTTTTCGTGCCTACCAATAACTGTCTTATATAGTTGAGTGCTCCTGTATTAGATGCATATATATTTATGATTATTATGGCATTTGTGCAGTCTCCAACTTTCTCACTGACTCCAATCAAACTTGTGCTATTCTTTGCTTTGTCTTGTAGCTGTTGGATCGATTTCTCATGGTCTCTTGCTATTTTTAAGATATCTTTCTTTTTACGATCACTAGCTGCAATTCTGTCTTCAAGATCTGAAATTCTATCTTTTCCTCCATTGAATCTGTTGCACATATTTTCAGTGGAGGTATTAATGTCTTGGATCTCTGGATCTATTTCATGGATTCCATTTCTCTCCTATGTTGGGCCTTTTTTGTTTTCATCTTTTTTGAAGCTCATATTTTCTTTTATTTTTGTCTTTTCTAATAGCTTTGATTTCAAGCATCATTTCTTTATGTACCCAAAAGATCATTTTCTTTATAGCCTTTTCCACTTGTTTTTTTCACTTCTGTTTTTATCATTTCAGAAAGTTCCAGTGTTTGACTTCCAACTTCATGCACCTTGTTGAGTTCTAGCCCTTATCGGGGACCCGGCCTAGATCCCCAATCTTCCGAATGAGTGTACGGCGAGGGCTTAAATAAATGAGACAAGTTGTATGATTTTAGGGCTCCAGGAGGATCAAAGCCCCTGCAGAGTTCTTGACTCTGCAGCCATCATGAGGGCTAAGACAAAGAGTTTCTCTGGATCGCCCATATATATTTTCAAATAGACAAAGAGAGGGGATACTGAGGGAGGTGCTGAAGGTGGTGCCGGAACTGAGCAGGACTTGGGAGTCACTTCAAGGACATCTCCAAGGAGGAAGGAATGCCAGAAATGGAGAACTATGTTATCTCCAAAATGGCCTTTGTGATGGGACTGTGATGCCCTGCAGAGTAAGAATCTTGCAGGGCAGTCTCTATTAACATAATTGATTATGGAGCCAATATGTCCTCAGCTGCGACCTTTTTTACCTTGCCTTTTGAGGTATCACTGACCTCATTGGCCACTACAGGCCTCGGTCAGGACCAGTGATTCATAGAATTTCCTTACTATGAATCAGCTCCCATCGCCAGGCAAGGGGCCTAGGCCTAGGACAGGCTTGCAGATAAATAAAATGCCAATTAGTAAATTTTAAATCCTGCTCAGAACTGCTTCGTAGTGGTCTCCAACAAGCCCTATGCTGGGTGGGCTGGGGATCTGGGGCTGCATCCCCCCTCTATATCTTGCCATTCTCCACCTTCTCTTTTTTCTTGTGTTTTGTCTTCTGTGTTGGTGCCAACCAACCTCCCATGATATGTAGCTCTACAACTAGCATTGAGGCCTCTCTCAAGGAGGAAAGGAGGTGTCCTCTCCTCAGGGATGTCCTCCAGGTGTAGTTGGTTCTTTATAGCTATCTCAAGAACCTACCTTCTGGTGCAGTCTTTCACTCTTAAATTGTTACAGAAAAACCAGTATCAAGCTGAATAAAAGACTCTTTCCACCAAGGAATCTACAAGGCAACTGTATATTGTGTATTATGGTTTGTGTTCTGACAAGCCCCCCTCCCCCTAAGCCTCATGTAATCATGGACTCGGCTGAGTCTGGCTTTCATGATTGGTTTGTTGTGTGGTGCTGGGATTAGTGGTGTGAGTGCTGCACCTGCCCAGGGGTGGAGCCAGCATACAGTGTAAGGGTGGGAAGAAGGCGTGTCTTTCCTTTTTGGCTCTGTTTGCTCCTGCTGTGTGCAGTGGCCAAGAATGGCTTCCTCCCTGTCTGACAGGCACGAGGTTGTGAGTTCAATCCCCAGTGCTGCAAAAAAAAAAAAAAAAAGAATGGCTTCCTGGCCATGCCACCCTGCCAGCTGAGTATGAACTGAAACCCCCAAAACTGTAAGAAATAAACCTTTCCTTTCTTCATTTTGGGTGCCAGATATTTTGTCTCAACAAGAGAAAAGTATCCAAGACATTATACCAGTGGGATCCTGGGAATCTCAGTTCCGAATCATCAGCACTGAGGCAGTTTTGGGTTGTTTAAATACAGTTTTCAAGCAGGAAGTATAAGGCATTACATGATCAGTTACATGGGTTGAATTGAGCCATATATTGTCAGGTAAACTAACTCTAAATACATTCGTTTAAAAGGAATTGTTTATCATAACACAGGACCATCCTGGAGATGTTTATCATAACACAAGAACATCCTGGAGCAAGCATAGTTAAAAAGTATCTTTGATTGGGTTTTTTTGCCCTAACCAAAGATCCTTGAAATGAATTAGAAATAATATTTTTTTAATTAAGGGAAGTATAAGGTAAGAATAATCAAATGGCCCAGTGCATTATCAGAAGAAAGGCAGCTGGACCCAGGCAGTCAAGGCTGGCTGAATTCAGCAGGGTGTTTATATGACAGGCAGAAAGAACCTAGACAGAGGCTACTATTTGATTTTAACTTGCTATAACATATGCTGGGGATTTTTTTTTTTTGTAGCACCAGGGATCGAACTCACAACCTTGTGCCTCACAGACAGGCGCTTAAGCCATTGAGCCAAACTCCCGGCCCGCTATAACATATGTATAAGTTTGTTATTCTATAACTGTGTCTTTACTAATCATATAATTATGCCACAACAAAGTATGATATCATCTATGGGTTTTTCTTTCTTCAAATTTTCTGTGAGTTTTTCAGATACATTTTACTCAGGTTGAGCAGTTCTCTCCTATTCCTAGTTTATTGTGTCTTTTATTCATTAGGAGACTATATCAGTTATACTGTGGATGGCTTTCACGACTAAAAGTTACCAAAATCCTCTGCTAATTTAGCATAATTATGTGACACCAAGTTTATTTTATTTTCTTGAATTTTTATTTTCAGTTACTGGGGATTGAACTCAGGGGCTTTGCACTGAGCTACACTCTCAGCCTTATTTATTTATTTATGTATTATTATTTAGTTTTTGTTTTTTGAGACAGGATCTTGCTATATAGTTCAGGTTGTCCTTGAACTTACTATGTAGCTTAGACTGGCTTTGAACTCATGGTGATACTCCTGCATCAGCCTCCCAAGTGCTGGGATTACAGGCGTATGCTACCAGGCTGGGCTTCAAATTTTGTCTTGAGTATCAAACTTAATCTTGGATTCAGTCCCCAGTATTCCCACACTCACATTCACATCCACACCAATAAAATGATTGAATTTGAGTTTTTTGTTATGATATCCCCAAGATGTTTTTCTGAGCTCCTGAAGTTATGACATCAGTGGCTCTGTTATTATTCTGTTTACCCCAGAGTAGTATGAGACTAGTGGTGGTGAGATCTACAGTACCTGTTTGTTCATGTAGTTTTGGGGTAATGACTGAAACCCAACAAGCATTTTGTTATTATCTCTGTGCTTGGGAGTAGCATGACATAGGTAGGAGGAGAGGAGTCAGATTGCTTAGATATGAACAGGTTGTTGTACTGCTGACCTAGCTTGACTGCAGTATCCATACATACCTGTGTGTATGTATATGTCTGTTCTGGGGATTGGACCCAGGGCCTTGCATTCTTACATTTTCAGTCCCTTTTATTTATTTATTTTTTGGGGACAGGGTCTCTCTAAATTTTCCAAGGCTGGCCCCAAACTTGCCATCCAAAGTAGTTGGAATTACAAGTATGCATCACCATACTCAATAGCATTCTTTGTTTCTTTTGATGAAAACATTACAATATCTCAGTTATGGAAAAAACACAAGAGTGACTTAGGCTTCACAGTTTATGCTGCTGTGAATTTTTGATGCTTCTAATATGTCTCTCACACATGAAATTTTTTTCCAACATGAAAGTTTGAGTGAGACAAATTCTGTCATCTGGCAATGGCTATCTGTATGTGCAGGTGGAGGTTGTGGCAGACTGAAATAATAGCATTATCTGCAGCCTGGTTTTTATCTATACAAAGACTTTAGCCTGGAGAAGGAGACAAATTTAACCCATGTAAAGTAATAGAGGAGAATTTCATTAAGTTCTCATTTACTAAAACTCTGTTCTCAAGCAACTTCATTTATTTGAAAGGTCCAGGAAGGAATATAAAAGACTTCCAAAAATTTGTACTGGGAATCAAACTCACAACCTCATGTTTGCCAGGCAGCAAACTGCCACTGAATTATATCCCAAGGCTAAAAGAAGCTACATTATTTCTTCACTGAACTGCACTTCAGATCCTTATTCAGAACTGGTTTATTCTGTCTTCATGGAAGTCTAACAAATGCAAAGGGCTGAAAGCATCAAATTAGAGTGGTGGGTTTGGAAAAAGTATTAGCTATTAGACACAGCCTTTATTTATTTATTTATTTATTTATTTATTTATTTATGGTTTTTTTTTGAGACAGGGTCTGGCTATGTTATTCAGGCTGGCCTTAAACTCACTGTGTAGCCTGGGCTGATTTTGAATTTGCAGCAGTCCTCCTACCTCAGCCTCCCAGGTGCTGGGATTACAGGTGTGTACCACCATGCCTGCCATGATCCTTATTTTTCTTGGTGGTGGGGATCAAACCTGGAACCTTGTACAAGCTGGGGAAGCACTCTATTGCAGAGCTATACACACTGCCAGCCCAAGTAAGTGATTCTTGTCAGCAAAAATGAGGGAAAGCAATGAAATCTCTACATCCAGCTGGGCCTGTTTACTGTGGGAGGAATAAAAAATCCTCAACATTTCTACTTTTGAAAGTGTCAGTCTCACCTGGTTCAAGTACATATTACTGCCCATAATAATGACCTAGAACATCTAGGAATAAAATACACAGTGTTGAGTGCATGCTATGCTGTCTGCTGTGTGCCCAGGTCTATGCTAATAAGTACTTTAATTCTCTATTTCACACAAGGCTCCACGAGGTCCTGTTATCAAGTAAGTTTTCCAGGCAGTTATGGTAGGTGGTGAAGCTTTGGGAATTTTAAAGTTCAGGGCCAAGGCAGCTAACCTGTCCTAGATTTCAAAAAAACAAGTAGGTGAATAAATAGTAGAAAGACATCATTCCAGGTAGAGCAAACAGCATTTGCAAAAATAGAAATACGGTATTAAATTGAGCTAGACAACTGTTCCATTTCTCTGAGTCTTGGTTTATTCATCTATAAAATAGGAACAAGTATTATCTGTCATTGGCAGCTTATAAAAATTAAATGTGATAATATATATAAAGCACTTTGCAAAATATTGTATCTGGATCATAGACTGAATGATGTTGTTACTATTAATTTTGGGTACTGGGGATCGATTTCACAGCTATACCACTGAAAAACACCTTTATTTATTTATTTTTTTTCCGGCACCGGGGATCAAACTCAAACCTCACACCTGACAGCCACGCGCTTAAGCCACTGAGCCAAACTCCCAGCCCTAGTTTTTTGAGGCAGTGTCTCACTATGTAGCTCAGGCCGGCCTTGAGCTCGCGTTGTAGCCCAAACCGGCCTCGAACTCACAGCGCTCCGCCTACCTCAGCCTCCCAAGCGCTGGGATTAAAGGCGTGCGCTACCACGCCCGGCAATACCTCCAGTTTATTTTTATTTTTTTGGTGGTATCCAGAATTTTTTTGGATTGAACCCATAACTCTTCCTACTGAGCTACAATCCACGACTCTTTTTTATTTTTTATTTTGAGACAAGGTCTCTTCAAATCGCCTGGTAGGGCTCCAATTTTCGATCCTCCTGTCTCAGCCTCCCAGAGCTTTGAGATTACAGGCAGCCTCCACCCCGTCCAACTTCAACTCTTATTTTTAGCTCTGTTATTTCCCTTTTTATTCCTTCACTCTTACAGAACACATTCCATGAAGACTACATTTCCCAGCATATCATCTTGCCCTTTGACCCCAGTGGGACCCAAAAAGGTGCGCCGCCGACAGCCTCAAACCGGAAGACTATAGTCTCCCGGCATGCAGCACGCCCCCCTTCATTGGATTCGAGGCGCCGCCGGCGCGTTGCACGCCGGGAGCTGTGGTCAGCGGCGCGTTGCCCTGACGCCGGCCTAGCCGGGCGTGGGGGCCTGTGGGAGGTGGCGCGGCCTGGCCCAGCTGCGGGGCGGAGGCGGAGGAGAGGCCTGCAGCGGCAGGGAGCGGCGGGGCCGGGAGCGGACGCCGGAGCCGAGCCGAGCCGATCCAGAGCGGGCGGCGAAGGCCGGCGCGGCGAGCAGAAACCATGTCGGTGTTCGGGAAGATGTTTGGGTCTGGAGGGGGTAAGGCCGGCAAGGGCGGCCCGACCCCCCAAGAGGCCATCCAGCGGCTGCGGGACACTGAGGAGATGCTAAGCAAGAAACAGGAGTTCCTGGAGAAGAAGATCGAGCAGGAATTGACGGCCGCTAAGAAGCACGGCACCAAAAACAAGCGCGGTGAGGCGGCTGGGCCCCATCGGGCTCCTTGCTTCTTCCCCTCAGGTTCCCCGCCCTCCCACTCGAGCTTCGTCTGACTAGTCTCCGGGTTTGTTCTGACAACTCTCTCCCTGCCTTTCAGAGTCCGGGACCCCTCCCGTGTGACCACCTTCAGTGTCTTCCCAGTGTCTTGGACTCTTTCCACTGCCAGACTCATTCCACCTCTTCCTCCACAAGCACTCTCCACTTTGCCAGGCCTTTCAGATCCTGATTTCACAGCATTTTGCTTCGTTCTCGCACTGTACCTTTTCTCTTGCGCCTTTTTCTCCTCTCTCGGGCCTCACCCTCGTTCCCAGCCCCTTCCTCTGTCCTCTCCTAGACTCGTTTCTGCCCCTTTTCTTGACATTTTTATGCTTTCTGTCCCCACCCTTGCTTTCACCGGGTTCCTGTGGAGTCTGAGCTGTCCCTGGCTGACCCTCGCCCCTGACTCAGGAGTCTCCTGAAAAGCCTCCTTGATGGAAGGAAAGCTCTTCTCTTTAGACCCGTGGTTCCCACTCTGTTCATTTGCTGAGTGAACTTGAGCAAGTAACTTCCTTTTTGAGGCTTAAGTTTCACCCCTCTGTCTACTAGGATTTGCTCTTTATGAGGCGTAAAGGGTTTTCCAGTTTTGTGATTCACTTTTTTTGCTGCCTCATACCTTGGCCTTATCAAGAGATTCCCATGTTGCAAGCCTTCACCCTGTGACTCACCGCTTCCCCATTCCTCTTTAACCAGAACTATAAACTCCATTGGCTGAACTCCTCCCCATTCCCCACTCCTGCTTTGATCCTTGAGGGACTTCCTGTTGTATGACTTTTTGAGCAAGTGCTTTGTATTTTTAAGATGCATGTGAAAATGCTTTAATAACCATAAAGCAACATATTAAAAATTCTTGATTAGGTTATGGCAATGCAAGAGTGAATCATAGCGTGACAGTCCTTCCCTTGATAGGGGGGCAAAGCTGAGAGGGGTTTTTAACTCAGAAGTCTTCTAGTGAAGTCTGCCTTGTGACCTTGAGCTAGTTAATTTTCCATCTGAAAGGAAAGTATGAATTTACAGTGCCTACCATGTAGTAGGGACTATTAAATGTTTTCTTTGATCCAAAAATAGCCTGTCCCAAGGATGCTTTTCTGCTAATAGTCAAAACAGATATTCTGGAATTTCCTTCTGCGTGCTTAATGCATCCAGCTATATTCATAGGGATAAGACAGAACAGGACAATAAATGAAAACAAAAAAGAAAAAAACCCTTATTTTGGAAGTGCTTCCAATAAGTATTATTTTTTTTCCTGGGTACCAGGAATCGAACTCAGGACCTCATGCTTGCCAGACAGGTGCTGTGCCACTAAGCTACATCCCTGGCCCCTTGGTGATAAGTACTCAACAAACAAAAAGATGATCTGACAGGGATTGATGGGTATGAGGAATGTCTCTTTGGAAAGGTAAAGTTTGAATTGGGCTTGGAGAAGGAACAAAGTCTTTAAAAAACCTGGGGGAGGAGCCTTCCAGGCAGGGAGAACAGCATAGGAAAAGGCCTGAAAGTTGGCCAGATTCAAGAAACTGAAAGTTTCATTTCTGGGATGTAGCGATTGAAGGGAGAGTAGGTGAAATGGGGAAGGGGGTTGGATTTTAAACTTCTTAATAAAAAGTTTAGGTAGCTGGGCATGGTGGTACATGCCTGTAATCCCAGCACTTGGGAGAATGAAGCAAGAGGGTCCCTGTGAATTCGAGGCCAGCCCGGGCTACAAAGTGAGCTCAAGGCCATCCTGAACTGCATAGCAAGACCCTGTCTCAATTAAAACAAACAAAAAAAAAGTTTCAGATTCTAGGTGGATGGAGTGCTTTTTTGGAGAGTATTATGCTGGGGTGTGTTCTAATCATTGATAGAATTTCAAAACATCATCTGGCTGCTCTTTGGAGAGATGGTGGGAGCAGGGAGACCGGTGAATGAGCAGGCAGTTGCAGGCATCCATCTGTGGTCTGGCCTCCAGCTGTAGCTGTGGAGATGGAAAGCAGGGCAGTATTTTGCTGTCTGTAGCTTTTTTCTCTGCTGACTCTCAATCAGGATCCTCTATTATTCACTGGTAATTAAGAGCCAAGGTTTTTACCAGTGTGCATTTTGGAAAGCTTGCGCCATTGTGGGGTGGTATGCCAGGGTGTCAGCTTATCTCCTCCCATCCCAGAGGGTAGTTGTCCTGTAGCTTCTGCAGGTGTACAGGCGATTTAATTGGCTTTCAAGAGGCTTCGAGAGAGGCTGCAGCAGACCGGAGTACCAGTCTCAGTTGTAATACTATAAGCTGCCCTTACTATCATCTTTTTACTTGCCTTTTTGGGGTGGTGCTGGAGGGTATTAGCACCACTTTATACTTACTTAACATTTATTTGGTCTACTTTGCTGGGGCCTTGAACATCAGAGATGAGCCACCATTTCTGCCTTGTAGGAAGTGAGGATTGGAAGTGTGAGGGAGAGTGTTGGTGGGGAATAATTATTACTGTCAGTGCTGAAGCACGAGTGTGTACCTGAGGCCCAAAGAGGAGGGTCCTGTCTAGAGGATAAGGAGGATGGTGTGTGTGTAGGGGTGCTTTGTAGAGGGAGGAGAATAATGTGGGCCAGCCAGAATTTTGGTGTGTTTGGGGAGCACTGTGAGTGTCTTCCAGCTGCAGTGTGATATAGGACAGGAGATAGGGAACACTGGAAAGTAGCCTTTGCACCTTGCTGCCCTGGAGATGAAGAGGAGCAAAAGGCTGTCTTTGAAAGCAGAGAGAAATATCCACTTGGAATTTTTTGTTTGTTTGCTTTGGAAATAGAGTCTTGCTCTTTAGTTGAGACTAATGTCAAACTCTGTATGTAGTCCAGGCTGGTCTTGAGCCCATGGCAGTCCTCCTGCCTCAGGCCCCTAAATGCTAGCATTACAGGGATGCACCACCATGCTCAGTGAGTCCCTCTGCTTGGATTTTTGAAAGAGCATTCCAGCAGCAGCATAAACAAAGGTGTATACACTGACCAGAAAGGGACTAAGGGAGAAGAAGTCCAGTGAGGGCTGAGAATAGAATCTCACAGGCCTGGAGTAGAGCTTTTGTTTTGTTACTTAACAACTGTGTGCTTGGGGCATGATTCTCTGCCTCTCTTCTTCTTCTGTAGGTCAGGATCACAGTTATCTGTCTTACAGGATTAAAAATGTGTATGCAAAGGTCTTAGCCCAGTGCCTTCTTTATGGTAAGAGATCAGTAAATACTTGCCATTATCATCATTTTGGGGAAGACCTGAAGTTATTTAGGTGGGAACAAAGGGTCTAGAATAGAAGCATGGAATACTGGGAAAGAAATTAATACATGTCAGAGACTTTGAAAGAAGAACCAGGGACTTGGTTTATTGTAATCGTGGAAGTGGGTATGATGAAAGAAAGAAGGAAGAAGAATCTGAGTTAACATCTTGGGTAACTGGGTGGATGGGGATCCAGTAACCAAGTTGAGAAACAGAAGAGAGTGATATTTCATGGTAGTGTAGTGCCATCATTCGGGAGGCTGAAACAGGAGGATTGCTGTGAGTTTGAGGCCAGCCTGAACTGCATAGTGAAACCCTGTCTCAAAAAGACAAAACAAACAAACCTCAGAAACTCAGCCAGATTATTTGTAGTGTGTTCTAGGAAGTGGTTTCAGTTAGAGACGTAGAGAAAAATTTGGATTGTAGGCAGAGTCTCACTGTGTAGTTCAGGCTGGCCTTGAACTCACTATGTAGCCCAGGCTGGCCTCAAACTCATGGTGATCCTCCTGATTACAGCTGTGCCTCACCACATCTGGCTTCAAATTTAAGTTTTTTATGTTACTTTTGTAACCATTGCTGTGTTGGTTTTCTCCCTGAGAAAGATAAACATATCAAAGATTCTTTTCTCTTTATGGCATGGTAACTGGCTAAGGAAATATCTACCATAGGTGGTTTCAGTCTCTTTTCCTGTTTCAATAAAGAGGAGAATGGTTTGTAGAAAGGATCATATTGTAGTTTAACAAGAGAATTGTATGGGATTGGGAAGTGGAGACTGAGTATCTTAAACACTGTACATTGGTCCATTTCTGTAGATTTATGGGTGCAAATTAGCTCATTTGCAGGTTAATTTAAGTTCAGCTGAAAATATCTGATGGATGTAGAGAGGCCAGGAGCTCATGGGAAATACAACTTCATTTAGTTCTGCTCATTGCTGAAACAAGGACGTCATTCTTACATTTAATAAAATTGCTCTGAATCATTAGCATATGGGAAGATATCTTTTTTTTTTTTTTTTTTTTTTTTTTCAGCACTGGGGATTGAACTCACAACCTCGCGCCTGCCAGGGCAGGCGCTTAAGGCACTGAGCCAAACTCCCGGCCCTGGTTTTTCGAGGCAGGGTCGCACTGTGTAGCTCAGGCCGGCCTTGTGCTCGCGTTGTAGCCCAGGCTGGCCTCGAACTCACAACGCTCCGCCTACCTAAGCCTCCCGAGTGCTGGGATTAAAGGCGTGCGCCACCACGCCCGGCTCTGGGAAGATATCTTAATAAGTTAAATTTATAGTGAACTTTTGGTTCTCTGGAATATCAAGATATCAGGTAGAAAACTATAGTATTTTAATGGTATCTGTGCAGGTAGGATCTCGTATCCCATCGTCCCAGAGATGGAAAACCTGAAACCTACCTGGAGAACTGAGCACTGAGAATTTCCCTTGGTGGTACTTATGTTTCTTTGAAGAAATGGTTGCCCAGACTGGGTTTGATTTACTAAGAAAGGTGGAGAGTCAGAGAGGCCCTGTGTGTTGACTGTTCAAATGTGCTGGCATCTTTGATGCACATGACAGAATCTCTTTTGCCCCATTTGGCAGGGAGATTACTTCTTTTTTTCAGTGCCTGCAAAGTAGGTTTATAATGTGATTTGAAATTGAAGATAGATTTTCTTTGGAATTTTAACTAAACAGGAGGATCTTTGAGCCAGGCTGTAGTGCTGGGGAAGTCTTGAGTTGTCCAGAGCTGGGTTGAGTTGTAAGTGTGATGTCCTGGAGAACAGCCTGTGAGGGTGTGCTCAGGCCACCAGTCTCTGAGGCAGAGCCAGCATCTAACTAGTTTCCAGGGGACACAGAGCCAGGGCCTGTGGGGAGGAGAAAAGGTCTATGAAAACTTGATTCTCTTGCCCAGAATTGTTTTGTTTTGTGCTCTTTAAAATTGAGTGAGAGAGAAGATACTGAAAAGCAACAACTTTAGATTGGTCATTTTCAGAATGGATGACTAGATTGGAACAAAAATTTGAACAGAGCATCAAGAAACCACAGATCTGGCTGGTAAAGTACTGGCAGGCTTTTGAGGTATTGGACTCCAGTCTGCAGACTATTGTGCTCCCTCCTTCTAAGTGGAAGGCAGTGTGGTGTTATAGGCAAAGATTTAGTGTTCCATGCAGCTTTACCACTCACCAGCAGAACCTTGGCAGTTAGCTACCTTCTTCTGAGTCTCATCTACCCATCTGTAAAAAGGGAATACCACTACTTCCTTCATAGGGCTTTTGTGAAGGTATGGAATGAATTGATATTTGCGAAGTGCCAAGCAGAATGCCAGGCACATGAGAGAAATATGCTCCTTGGTTTCCCACATGTGGTTTTAGGCTTAATGAAGATATGATGCTGGATATGACACTGCTTTCCCCCTACAGTGGCTCAATTCAGCATGGAAGACACACAAGTCGAGTAACTGATGAAAGACAAACTAGAGTAAGTATACAAATGAAGTGTTAGAGGAAAACACAACAGTAAAAGATTAATTTTTCTTTGGGGTTCCTCATTTTCACCTAGCTAGCCAGCCAGTGCCCAGTATTTGCCAACCCATTAACCTTCAGTTGAATCCCTTTGCTGACAGGCTTTGTATTAGGTGCTCTTTTGTCCCACACCACAGCCTAGTATGCCTTTGGACAGCTCTGAGCAGTTACCTGTCTTATTGGGAACCAAGATCTGTCTTGTGTAGTACCTACTTCAGATGCAGGTTGGGGTAGTAGCTCAATTGGGAAGCAGCCTGGGCTGGTGGAAAGAATGTGGAGTCTTCCTGGAGGCAGAATGCTTGGGGCAGCTGTTAACTAGAAAACAGGTTGCTAATTTGACATCCTGGGTCCACCAAGAACAGGCCTTATCCTCCTTCTAGGTGGCAGCTGGAGAAAGATGGTACTTACATCTCAAACCTGCACTTCTGTTCCACTGTTTCTGGCCATTGGCTGGTGTTTGTGTTCCTTCCTTGTTACTATCCCCTGATGTTCTTCTGTTCATCAGTGTTGCTTTCAAGGTGTGTGGTGGGCTGAGCTGAGTACTTAGAATCTTCTAGTCAAGGTCTGAGCAGAATAGTCCAGAACATGAAGGCAAAGATATTTATTTAGGAATTAGTTTGAGTCTGTGTGTTTTGGGCTCTGGTAATTCCCATTTTACTGAGACAGATTCCTCCTGCCCCCTAAAACTAGTCATTCTTCCTGTGGCTTTTAGTAAAGGAACTCATAATATGAACTGCCCCTCCTTTTTTCTTTTGGTGCTGGGGATTGAATCTAGGGCCTTGCATGCTAAGTGCATGCTCTACCACTGAGCCACACCCCTAACTTCTTGTTCAGCTTGTAAGGAGTCTTAGCTCAAGGACTGAATGGTTGAAGTTAACCTGATCCACTGATTGGCTTGATTCTCTCATGGTGTTTGTAGCTCTGCCTCCTCCTCCTCACTTAAAGGGCAAAGCTGACTAGAGAGCTTATTTGAGGAATGAAGGAAAACTGTGCATCTCTTTGGTTGTGGCTGTCTAGCTCAAAAGGTTAGTGCAACTAACTAGATTTGTTCTATATGTAGACTTCTTATTAATTTTGTTAGTAAAAATACCAATAAAAATGATTAGATCTGTTTGTACCACTGGTGGTACAAGCTGACCAATGGGCATGCATGTACCACCACCAGTGGTTCAAGCTGGGGGGAAGATGTTAAATCCTGAACGATTGCTAGTTTCCCAATTCTTTCTCTGGTGGATTAGCTGCTCTCACCTTTCAAGAGCATTTTTTTCCCATTAGAATCTTGTACACAGGCAGCAGGTTTTCAGTTGCTTGGCAAGTGTGGAGTTAGGCGATTTGAATGTTAAGCTGTAATGGGCGCTGATAGTCTTCTGTGACCATGAAGAGGAGGGAACTGGTATCAGCCTTCAACTTGCTGCTCCTAGACAGGGCACTAGGGTCACAGCTGCACAGCCCTGTAGTGCTGCTTAGGCTTTAGAGGTGTAAAGATAACAACATAGCAACGAAAGTTATTTTCATCATTCTAAAAATCAGTGGGTGCTGGGGATATAGCTCAGTGGCACATGGCCTGCCTGGCAAGCATGAGGTCCTAAGTTCGAGTCCCAGTACGAAAAAAAATGACCGGGTTTCAAATTTTTAAACTGTTGTTTGAAGAAAAAAATCATCAGAAATTATCCCCTTTCTTTGGGAAATGTCACATACCTTACAAAGGTGATTACATTTGATCTTTTCAACAACCCGTTCCCTCAGTGGTGTTATCCCATTTTGGAGATGAGAAAGCTCAGGTTCTGATGGCATGAATCACTGGGTGGTCCCAGCTTTGTGCCTTGAGGATCCTGGAGTGGACTGCATCGCAGTGGGTTCTGATGTCCTTGCTGTTCCTAAGAGGCCAGAACTCCATATTCTTGAGTGCTCATAAATACTTATCATTGGGAATGGATTATTTTATAATGTACCCTCTACAGTGTGAACATCTACAGGGGAATGCTTCGCATTTGAACAGGATTTTATGGCTTCCAAAGCACTTGCACATACATAATCTGGTTTTGAAACTCAGAGAAGCCTTATAAGTTAAATAGGGAAGCTTGTGATTTTTAGCCCCATTTTGCAGATGAGGAAACTAGGCTCAGAGTGGTTAAGTGGGTTTCCTAAAGGCACAGTCAAGGCTTGAACCCTCTTCAGGCCGTAAATCTAGTGTGTCATGCTGCCATCCTGGCTTCTTTCTGTTCATGCTGAAGCTCAGAGTCCCCTGCTGTGTGTCAGGATTGGCATGGGCCCTGCTGAGGAGGATGGTGGGGAGGTCCTTGGAGTGACTGAATGATGCTCTATACTATGGGACCAGGACTGAAGAAAAGACTAGACCGTTCACAGTGTTTGGAATGGTTTCAGAACCTTTAGTCATTTGTGCTCATTTACAGTCTGCAATGACAACAGCATTGTGCATTTCCCTGCTTGATTTCCATCTTTCCTCATGTTAAGCTTATTTTTTCTGGCCTCTAGAGCAGTTTCTTAGTCTTGACACTGTGGTACTTTGGACTGGATAATTCTCTGTTGTAGAAGACTTATTCTCTGCATTGTAGGATGTTTAGCAGAATCTTTGGCTTTTACCCATTAGATGTCTAGGATATGCAGTTATGAATATCTCCAGGTATTGCCAAATGTCTCCTGGGAAGGCAAAAACTACTTAGGTTAGCACCATTGCTCTAGGGCAGTGGTGGTGAACCTATAGCACATGTACTACAGTGTATCTTCGAAAGCTCTAAAAAGTTCACCATCACTGCACTAGGGTTTGTGAGATGTGGTAGATACCAGCATAGAGCTTCAGAGGCTGGTTCAAGGAAAACGGGGTCAATAAAGAGCAGGACTGTGAGTACCTCCTTTGTTTTTTTTTTTTTTTTTTTTTTTTGGCAGTATTGGGGATTGAACCCAGAACCTTTGCTCTGAGCTATGTCTCCAGCCCATTTTTTATTTTGAGACAGAGTCTTGCTAAGTTACCCCTACTGGGTTCAAACTTGTGGTCTTCCTGTCTCAGCCTCCCAAGTGCTGGAATTACAAGTGTGAACCACCATGCCCAGTTTATGCCTCTATTTTCAGACTGTGCCTGATACAGGTGGTAGGAGATGGTCCAGCAGTAGATGCTTATGCGTATATTAGCATGTGATACAGTCATTTACTGTGCAGCCAGTGCGTAAGCACATTCACAGAGCCCTGGAGTGGTATCTGAACCCCCTGAACCCACAAACCATGGGTTGAGAATTGACTGTTGTGCAAGGAGATTTGAAAGAGCAACAGGCCTGAACTCTGGGTTTTTCTTGAAACCATGAACTATCTCCATACTTGAGATGGAAGTCTCTACACTCTGGAAGTAAAAAGCCAATACGCTACCCAGAGTCCTCAGTGCAGCTCTCTCAACAGCTGTACACAAGGGCATTGTGATCAAAGAAGAGGCATTTGGCTAGAAACAAGATTTAAGTTTCTAGCATTAGTTGGTAAATGGTGCATGAGTCTAAGGGGATTTTAAAATAATGGCCTTGAACTTGAAGACCTGTGTTTCCAGAGCCTGTCATCTTGAAGTACTCAACTTCTCTGATAAAACCATTACTCTTATTTGAGAGGTAAGAAGCAGAGAGGCCTCACACAAAGGGGCGCTTTAAAAAAGAGCCAGCCACTCCCAGGTTTAGAATCTGGGAGTCCTGCTTGGCACCCCAGGATGAGGCTGTTTTTGTCAAATGAAGGTGATAAAAGGAGAAAGTTTGTTTGATTAAGTTCCACCCAGTTAGACAAACATCTTGTGCACTCGCTGTGAAATCCCACCTGCTGGACTCTATGGGACATGGAGTTCTTCTTCTTCTTCTTATTCTCCAGGAGCTCCCAGACTGCTGGGTGCAGGGGGGAAGGGCAAACAGTGCACAGCTATCTCTAACATAAGGCTCAATAAGGCTCACTGTTTTTGGTATTCCCAGTATGGTGAGAGAAGAAAGGAGGGAAGAAATGAGTTCATCTGGGAGGGGAGGGTTGTGAACTGGGACTTGACAGATGAATGGGATCTGGGATGGAAGAGGGGTAGGGCCGTTGCAGCAGAAGGGATTGCTCAGAAGGGTGTGTGGGCAGTGATAAGCCTGTGCTGGGGGTGTGGGGAGGTTGTAGAAGTCAGAGGAGGACTGATGGCGGCCCCAGTGGAGAGGGCCTGGAAAGGTGAGGTGCGGCCTACCCATGAAGGCTCTGGGTGCTTAGTTGAAGTTTGTGTTAGGTTGAATTTGTGAGGCACATGCAATAGAGATACTTTCTGTATATAGAGAGCAGTGTGTGTGTGTGTGTGTGTGTGTGTGTGTGTGTGTGTGTGTGTGTTAGAGAGTGTGAGTGTATAGAGGGCAGCAGCCACTGCCCCATAGTGCCCTGGTGAACTTCCTCATTGGTGAATCTTCTGTCCTCACTGCTTGAGGGACTGAGGTGCAAGTCCCATAGGTCTTGTTACTTCTGCTGGGTTTCCCTTCGCTTGGCACATCCTGGGCAGCTGGGAAGAGACAGAACAGCAAATTTTCTCCATGCTAAGTTATGTCAGGTTAGAGAGGTAAGCAGGAAAGTACTCCCTGCTGAAACTAGTCCCATGATGCCTCAGTTCGTAGGCAGGCCCTTGGCTGCCTTGTTTCTCTCCTAGCTGCCTGACTGATTCACTCAAGTAGCTGTGATCTTCAGAGCCACAGTATTTAATCTCTTCATGTATATCTTTGATTTTTCAAAAAAGCTAGTTATTTCTCTTGGGTAACAGTGACCTCTGTTTCTTTTTCATTTTGCTTTTTTGAGGCAGAGTCTCACTTTGTAGGCCAGGCATGTCTCGAATTTCAGTCCTTCTGCCTCCGAGTCCTGAGTGCTAGATTATAGGTGTGTGCCATCATGCCAGTTTGACCTCTATTTCTTTTGTTTGTTTGTTTTGCTTTTTGAGATGAGGACCAGGGGGTTCCACTACATAGCTGATTCTCTTACGTAGCCCTGACTGGTGTTGAAGCCCTGGTGACCTTCCTGCCTTAGCCTCTGAGTGCTGGGATTACGCCAGGTTGGCTTCTAAGGCCATACATTTCAAATTCAGTCCCATTCACAAAAATTTGAGAGCTTACTCCTCCTCGCCCCCTTTCCTGAGTTTCCGGCCTCTTGTTAACATTCCTGCTCCTGAACACACCCCCATTGCCCAGGAGAGTCCAGCAGAGCCTGGGGGCTTCAAGACACTGTGCACCAGGTTCTAGTTCTGGCTGTGGCTGTGCATGTTTGGGCAAGTGCCTTCTCACTATGGGACCCTTATTTTCTCAATTATAAAATGACAAGATGCACAGAGTGCTAAGATTGCTGCTCTCCCATCCTCTGAGTCAACAAGTGGCATATTATAGTAACCCTCCAGAGAGCCAGGTATGCTCCAAGCAGTTTTACTGCATAAAAGATGGAGTAGCTTAGCATTTGTTGTCTGTTAACAGCTCAGGTACATACTTGCTCATTGTAAAAGTTGAGGGCAGCCACAGGATGGAAGGTGCTGGACGTTTTTCCATTTTGATTCCCTGGTTCAGAGGCCAGAGCTGAATAATGACTTTCAGCTGCTCCCTTGAGCTTCAGGTCAGGTGAGCAGCGTGTACGCTGAGGGCATCTCTCCTGGCACCTGAGCCTTATTTGGATCAGTAGCCTGCCTCTGATTTTACTGTCAGCTTTTGGCAAATCAGGCACAGATTTCTGCTGGGGCTGAGCAACCTCAGCCCTACAGGCCAGAAACACAGCAGTGACCATGAGCACACTGAGGGTGAATCCTTCCACACAACTTCACTTCCTTGCTGACAACCTGTGGGGCCAGGATGGACCTGCCTCCTGTGTTAGGATAGTAGAGAAGGAACCAGCTGCCAGAGGATGGCCTGGCTTGAGTGGTTTTAGTAAAATCTCTTCTAATTTAGGTTGGTGATGCTGGATGTGGAGGGAAGAACAGCCAGCTTTACTTGCAAAGGCCTGTGTGCTTAGTGTAAGTCCTGGCCCACTGTGAGTAGCTAAGCCTCTTAGGAATATGCAAAACATTTACCCACCTGCTTCTAAATCAGGACCTTTAAAACCTCAAGGCCCCACCACGTGCACCTTAAAGCAGCTCTCTCCCTTTTATTAACTTGTGCAGTACCTGCCTATGGCCTAAGGAGCTTTGGAAAATCACTCTTCAGCTCCTCTTGCCTATATTGAGGGAAATCCCAGGCCTGTGAACAGTGACACAGCTCATTGAAGGAAAAACTGGGACTGGAACCCATGACTCCTGTCTCCTCCAGTGAGTTCTGCCTCGCTGCTCCTCCACAGATGCCATGGTGGCATGTTCCCAGCCCTGCCAGGATACTTTTTAAGCTGAAGATGCTTACAGAAAGCCAGCAGACAGGAGAGAGGGAGCAAGCAGTTGCTATTTTAGGGGTTGGTTTTCTTTAGACTTATAAGTGGCTGCCAGTGGTTTGGCAGGACAGCACAGCCTGGGTGGAGGATCACAAACCTCGCTGCTGCTGTTTGTGACTATGTGACCAGGCTGTGTCACAGCTTCCTCCCATGCAACAGATCAAGATCATTCCTCCTTCTAGACCATTTTATGGGACATTCAGAATTAGGAAGTCTTCGAAGGACCTAACAGAATTTTGGTTTATATATATATAGCAATTTTTTGAGGTATAATATTTCCAGTAAAGCAGCTGAGAGCTCCCCTGCCTTTTCTTTTGTGGTACAGGGACTGAACCCAGGACCTTCACATTGAGCTACATCTCAGACCTTTTTCTGTTTTTTTATTTTGAAACAGGGATTTCACTAATTTGCTAAGTAACTCAGGCTGGATTTGAACTTCAGATCCTTCTGCCTCAGCCTCCCAGAGCACTGGAAATATAGGCCCATACTGAGGGATTGAGTATCCCCGGCTAGCAGATGAGTCTTACGTGTGCACCTCCATGAATTTTTACAAATATATACACTTGTCTAACTACCATCCAGATCAAGTTTTAGAACGCTTCTAGCTCTCTGGCAATCTTGATTTTTATAGCTGCTCAGTACTTGAGAAAGGAGCAGTGTTTGTTTACTCCAGCCCCTTTAAGAATCTCAGAGATTTTCTCTTGCTCATTTGACATGTTAATCAAACACGTTGTAGTGCAGGGTGCTATGCTATGTGTTGTTGGTAGCAGCGAAATAATGGTTGGCCTCTGTTTTGGGCTCACGGTTTATCAGCAGTTATGACTAGTTGAAGGGAGAAAGTGGGGAGGGAGCTGATACATTAGTAATCCTAGGCCTTTGGGAAGCTGAGACAGGAGATTTTTTTTATTTTTGGTACCGGGAATTGAACTTAGGACCTTGCGCTTACCAGGCAAGTGCTTGAGCCACTGAGCTAAATCCTCAGCCCTAAACGAGAGAATTTTGAATCCTGCCTTGGCAATTTAATGAGACCCTGTCTCAAAAGTTAACAAGGGAGCAAAATGTGGCATATGCCTGTAATCCCACACACTGGGAGGCTGAGGCAGGAGGATTCCAGCTTGGACAATTTAGTGACTTATGGACACCCTGCCTCAAAATGAAAAATTACAAAAGGATTGGGGATATAGCTATTGGAGACAAACAGGACAAAAGAAGCCAGACTTTTGAAAAGCTATTTGGCAAGGCTAACTTCACTTCTGCAGAAGGGTATGTTGCTAGCCAAAGGTTGACAAAGGGCATGCACACCAAGCCAGCGGTTTGCCCACATTCTATCCCTGATGTGCCCACTGGCTCTGTGCCCTGCTCTGTTGATGGGAGCATGGCCTTGCATTCTAACCTGATTGGCTAGTTTAGTGAGGTCATAGTTGCTAGGCAAAGTAAGTTTTGTGTTCCAGAAAGCCCTTTGTTACAAAGCTTTATGTCAGGTACACAGGTTTGTAGCCCTCTTTGGCAGGTAGACCTTTGTCTCAAGTTTTCAAGAAATGATGAAACAAGCATATGTGCATTTTATAAAAATAAGGATTCTTGTAAGATAGACTTACTTTAATTATTTCCTTTGACAGAAAAGACTGCCTTTTCCCACAGTAGCTCATTGTGAAGGCCCTAGGTTCAATCCCCAGTACCAAAAAGAGGGCGGGGGGTACTGGTTGAGGATATAGTTCAGTGATAGACCATCCCAGGGTTCAATTCTTAGAACTGAAAAAAAGAGAAAAGAAAGCAAGAAGGGCACAGACATTTCCTCCTGCCTCAGGCTCCCAGTGTGTGGGATTATAGGCCTGTGCCACCATGCCCTGCTCCATTTCGATGTCTGTAAACACATCGGAACTGTAGCCCCTTCCGGCTGACTCTTTGCACTCAGATCACTGTGGTGCTTGCAGAGGAGCAGACCTGACTGAAGATTGGCTTGTGGTGTTGCTCAGACTTCCTCTCCCCCGAGAAGCAGGTGTGGGCACTGGGGCAGTGTGGTGGAAAAGCAGAAACAAGGCACTTCTCTCTCCTTTGATCCCAGAGTATAAGGAGCTGACTCTCTTTTCTGTCTTGGGTCTTGAGACTGTGAGACCACAAATCATTTTGGCCTGAATTTCTCTACCTCTTTGACTGAATAGTTGAAACATAGAATTTTCTATGTCTTAAGTGAAAACAGACCTAAGAAGCGTTTTTCTGAGCTTTTTGGCATGAGAAACAAGTTTTTGTTTTAATTGCTAATTAAGGCATACAGCTGTGTGGTTGGTAGGAGGGAAGGCCTTGTCCACAGTGTATGCCTGGTGATCCCTTTCTTTAAAGAAAGGCTCCCGAGGTAGTTGGGCCAGTGCCTTAGGTAGGGTCAGTGAGAGGGACAGCACCCACCCTGGGACATCTGACTGTCACAGAACTTTAGCATGGTCACTTTGTAGACAGTAGATAGGGGAGAAGAAGGGCCACGGCTCAGCCTGGCAGAATCTTGTTTGGGGCTAATGAGTCTTAGAAATATAAGGGACCAAAGACCCCCTGGTGTATTTCTTTACCCCATTTTAGAAATGAACAAAACTAAGAGTTTAGACCACAACTGGCCAGCAGCACAGATGGAGTCAGAACCAGGTCTCTGTCTGGTGGAGCATGAGGACTTTGGCTGAGGGAGCTAAATGGTGTATCATGAGCACCCCCTTCCCTAGCCCCCCAGCATTTGGAGCCAAGAATGTGGAGATGCCACAGTGGGAAGGAGAGGCAGGGAAGACACTGAGGCTGTCAGTCATCTGAGGGGAGGGACTTGAGAGCCCAGGAAACAACTGAGACTACTGTGGCCAGGATTAAAGATTCTGCAGGCTGGAGAATTTTCAGCACTCAGTAAGCTCAGACTGCCTTAACCAAGGTATTTTCTCAGTTCTGGAGACTAGAAATTCAAGATCAAGGTGCTGGGTGATTAGGGTTTTGGTGAGGCATTGTCTCTGTGTCCTCATAGCTTTTCCTGGGTGCATTTGTACACTGTTGGGGGGATGGGTATCGTAAAGCACTAGTCCTGTGCAGTAGGGCACCACCCATATGATCTCATTTAGCCTTAATTACCTCTTAAAGGCCACCTCCAAATACAGTCATCTTATGGGTTAGGGCTTTAACTTGTGAATTCTGGGGGAGCTGCTTGTTCTCCAGCCCTCCTTATTTTTAGTTGTCTGACTGACCACTTTGGGGCCCTGGAGACTGTTGTTTTCATGGGGAAGAAGCCTGCTTTCTGACATTCCTGTCTGTATGTACATTCTCTTCTGTACAGTCAGATTGTAATTGGGCACCATTGTTAATTATGCAAGGGGACAGATTATTTTCTCTTCGCATCTCAGTTTCTGGTAATTCTGTGCAGTTTGGAGTTAGTCCTCTAGTTTCATTATTCTCATACATGTTTGTAAGCTATAATGTTCAGTAGGGAGGGCCAAGTGGCAGACTCATGACCGGTTTAGTTTTGTTTTTGTTTTTGTCTTGGTGCTGGCTTTATGCATGCCAAACTCATACTTTTGTCACTGAGCTACACTTCCAGCCTGCAGCTAGACAGGGTTTCACTTTGCAGTTCAGGCTGGCCTTGAGTTCACTGTGTAGCCCACGCTGGCCTTGAGTTCACTGTGTAGCCCACGCTGGCCTCAAACTCAGTGATCTTCCTGCCTCAGCCTCCTAAGTACTAGAATTATAGGCATCCACCACCATGCCCAGCTTGTTTTTGTAACATATACATAACAGAATTTCCCATTTTAACCATTTGTAAATGCACAGTTCTCTGGCATTAAGTACATTCAAATCATACTGATCCATCTTTACTCTTTTTTTTATACCGGGGATCAAACTCACAACCTCATGCCTGTCAGGCAGGCACTTAAGCCACTGGGCCAAACTCCCAGCCCTAGTTTTTTGAGACAGGGTCACACTGTGTAGTTCAGGCAGGCCTTGTGCTCACATTGTAGCCCAAGCCGGCCTCAAACTCACAAAGCTCTGCCTACCTCAGCCTCCTGAGTGCTGGGATTAAAGGCGTGTGCCACCTTGCCCGGCTAGTTTTTACTCTTAAAGTAAAACAGTGCATATATTTGATTCCTGCCATTAATATTAGCTGTTTGACCTCTGGGAGCCTGTGTCCTCAACTGTAAAATGGGAATATAATAGTAATAAGGCCTCTGGAGTCGATCAAACTTTTTATTTATTTATTTATTTATTTATTTATTTATTTATTTATTTATTTGAGACAGGGTCTCCCTGTGTATTTCAGACTGGCCTTGAATTCAGCGATCCTGATCCTCGATCCTCCTGCCTCAGGTCTCCCTCTGCCCCCATTTTAACCCTGCAGAAAGGATATTCATTCACTTATATGACAGTGAAAAAGGGCAGGGTGGAGCTGGTCTCTCTTTCTGGCAGTTGACTTCATTTATATTGACTTCTTTATGAGTGTGGCAATGACTGCAGCAGCCACTGTGGTTTACAGTTCTGGTTCCTGGAGGGAAAAGTCCCTCTGTCACCCTGCCCCCCATGTTTGTCTGCCCTCTGTTAAAAAAAAAAAAAAAAAAAATCACCCAGGGAGATTCTGATTGGTTGCTGGCGTCAAGTGCTCTTGACTAGCCAACCATTCACCCTCTTCCTGAGGGCTGGGTGCTGTGGCTCAGCTGGGATCACAGGCCTGCCCCACCCCATTACCATGGAGGCCTGGTGTGTTTGCACAGCCTTACGCTTGACAGGATTGCTCCTTAGGAAAACAATTATCCCGTCATTTCTCCTCCTACCTGGTAGAGCCTGCTGCTCCTGCTCAGTATTTCCTGCTTGTGGAGAAGGCAGAGCTGGGTTCCAGTGTTAGGCCCACCCCACCCTTTACTCTTTCTGAGTGTTCTTTCAACCAGCAGTCACTGAGCACCTCTTGTGTACCACAAGTACACAGAGGAATAGGACACTGTCTCTGCTAGTTATAGTGCATGGAGTGTAAAAAGGAGAGAAACAGTAGGTTTGCAGGACTTTGAAGTTTTATGCCCTATCTTTTCGTGGCCAAGGCAAGGCTTCCTTTTCCTAGAGAACCAACTTCTTCTGTCTCCTCTTCCCTTTATTCCTTTGCTGCCATTTGTGCGTGGAGCATGGTTTGGCTGTGCAGCCCTGCGTTGTGTCTTTGACACGAAGGGAGAATAGGCTGGTTTGGCTTCCCCTTTGCTTCTGCTGACAGTTGGTCCTCTTTTCTGACTCCCCCACCCCGTAGACTGCCCCAGCTTCCGGATCTGTGTTGTCATTGCAGTTGCTAGGGCACAGTCCTGCTTGCTCAGACAGAAGGGGCTCTTGTTGGCATAGATTCAGCTGGCAGCAGAGGAAGAAAAGCCAGTCGGAAAAGATACAGTACATCAGTCTGGGAACAGAGACCTTGGGCAGGCTGTTTCCCCTCTGTCCCAGCCAAGAGCCTGGCCCTGGTCACCTAGGCTGAGAGCAGCCAGCTTGGGAACTGCAGGGCTGGGGGAGGGGCTCAGTCAAAGCCTTGCCCCCTCTAGGAGGGAGCAGACCAGTGCCAGGCCTGGTGAGGTTGTTCTTAGTAAGTGTTTGTTGCTTTAAATATAACTGCCTTTCCATGTCCAAGGAGGGAAAGAAATTGGCTGTTACATTTTCGTTTGTTCTTTTTTAGATAGTTGTGTAAATGGTACATAATTTTAACAGTGCCTTCTCTGCCCTAGCCACTCTGTGCCCTTGCCACAGATGACCAATTGTGAGGCCCTGAGAGTATCTGCAGTACGAACATGCCTGTTTGTCCTCTTCACACACACATGCATGAACAGAAACTATGAGGCAATCTGTGAATCCTGTGCTCTGTATAGATTTGTAAGAAATGATTTAGATTTAACCTATGTGACAGAAGTCCCTGAACTCCACCTTAATCTTACAGATGTCAGCATTCAGTTCAAATTCAAATTTCAGGTGCTAGTTTAAATTTTAGAGCCCACAGCTCACAAATCTAGAGAATGATTTCTTCTTTCTGGCATGTCTGCTCTTTTTTGAGTCACTAGTCCCTCTGAAAAACAGCATCTCCACCACACAGCTGCTCCAACCGGGAGCCTAGAGGTCAATCCAGACTCCCTTACCTTTGCTTCCCTTGCACATTCAAGCAGGCAGTACAGGTACATGGAGTCTTCCTGCTTAGAGCTTCCCAAGTTCTGACTTTGCTGGCCAGCCCCTTGTCTGTGGCCTCAGTTCAGGTCTTTAAAACCCAAACCCTGCAGATTATTGCAGTGGTTGCCAGTTCTTTCTCCCCACAGCAACCAGAGAGATCTTTGTGAAATGTAAATCTGATCACGTTCCTGTCCTCTTTTGAATCTTTCAATAGCTTCCCACTAACCAGTGGGATAAAATCCAGCAGCTCATTAACAAGGCATGTCAGTCTTGAGTTTCTGTCTGTGGCTTTTAGCTTTGCTCCTTTTCATACTTCCTGGTTCTTCCTGCTTGAGATATGGACCTCCAGACCTTCTCTTACCATCCTCTAAAATGGATGACAACACCAAAGCTAGACTCCCTCTTCCAGGCTGGTACAGTGCCACGCGCTTAGCTTTATTTTCATATTCCATTGCCCAACTCTGCCAGTCTGTGAGCTGGGACCGTAGCAACGGTTCATGAGCAAGATGCAGTTTCTGTGTATAAGCTTATACTTGCTAGACCTTCCTGATAAATTAACTCCTAGTGAAATGACCTTCTAATATTTATTTATTTATTGCAATACTGGGGGTTGAATTACTTTGCACTGAGTCACATCCCCAGCTACCCACACACCTTTCATTCTGAGACTTTTGGGGGTTTTTTTGGTACTGGGAATTGAACTCAGGGCCTCTGGTCATTTGTTATTTTTTGAGTCCTTGATGGTGGCCATTCTTACTGGAGTAAGATCGAATCTCAATGTTGTTTTGATTTTTGTTTCCCTAATGGCCAAAGTTGCTAAATATTTTTTTCATGTCCTTATAGCCACTGTAGCTTTCCTTTGATTAGTGTATCTATGGCATGTCTTTTCCCATTTTTTTTTCTTTTAACTGATTGTATTTGAAGTATTTCTTTTTTTGTTTGTTTGAAGTTTTGTTTTGTTTCATTTCATTTTTTGAGACAGGGTCTTGGCTGGCCTTGAACTCACTATGTAGACCTGCCTAATCTCAAACCCATAATCCTCCTGCCTCAGCCTGCGAGTTCTGGGATTATAGGGATGTGCTACTATGCCTGGTTTGAAGTGTATTTCTTACAGATAATAGTTGATTTTTTTTCTTTCTTTTTTCCTTCTTTTTTCCTCTTCTCTCTTTCTTTCATCCTCCCTCCTGTCCTGCCTTCTTTCCGTCCTTCCTTTGAGGCAGTTTCTCTATATAGTTCAGTCTGGCTTTGAACTCATTATGTAGCCCAGGCTGACCTTGAATTCAGAGTGATTCTCCTTAGCCTTTTGAGGGCTGGGATTGTAGGTGTGTGCTATCACACCTAACTCTTTAAAAATTCAGCCTTTTCTGTAGTTCTAGTACTTGGGAGGCTGAGGCAGGATGATCATTGCAAGTTTGAGACCAGCCTGGGCTACAAAGTGAGCTCAAGGCTAGCCTGAACTGCATAGTGAGACCCTGTCTCAAAAAGATAAAAATTCAGCCTTTTATTTGGGGTGTTTAGAAAGTTACATTTAATACAGTCATTGATAGAGTTAGATTTAAATTTGTCATCTTGCTTTCTTATACCCTCTATTTGTCTCATCTGTTCATATTTTTTCTGCCCTCTTTGGGTTGAGGGTAATGTGTGTACGTGTGTGTTTATGATTGTATACTCCTTTTCCTTTTCCTTTATCTCTTTTTTTTTTTTGTTGTGCTGGGATTGAACCCAGGGTACCATGCAGGGTTCATGCAGCTGAGTTACACCGCAGCCCATAATACACGTCTGTAGCCCTTGGAGCGTAAGACTAATTTTGTCATCAAGGCACATAAATGTGGGTCTAACAGTATTAGAATACTTCTATTAATAAATTACTAATTTTAATTTATGAACATTATTATATTAAACAGTGAATACTTGAAAGGAAAAAAGTCACAAAAAGCATTGAGTTTTTAATATTTGTTTCTAAAAAAACAGCATCAGAATTTTCAACTGGTTTTTGGTGTAGAGTCTAAAAAAGAACATGAGAAATAAATTCCCATATGAACTACAATGAAAATACCATTAGCACTCTACAAAAAGAACTAATCTTCAATTATCACCCTAAGGCAGTCTGCATACATGACCAATAGCACTTTCCACACACACACATTGCTTCCACTGACAGGATATGTGTTTTTCTTTCCTGGTGTTTTTGTGAGACATACTTGACATCTCAGAGGTCTTGCTGTTTTGTCAGGAGGTTCTTATTATACAGTGTATAGTTAATAGGAATATAAAATACCAATAAAATAAATTATTAAAATCTTATGTATTATTGTTTAGAATAGAAATCAACATTTTCACATCAGCTGTGTACTTGCTTATAAAACCTAAGAAAAATAGAAGCTATGTGAGCTACAATGAAAATACTAACAGAACTCTACCAAAAAATAAGCATTTCTTCAACTTTCACACCCCAGGCATTCTTCACAAATGACAGTGTCGTGTTCCATGTACATGTCTTGCTTACACTGACAGCACCTGTGCTTAGCTTTCCTTTCCTATGTGACAATCTTGTCACCTCTTTTCTCTTTCTGTTTTGTCAGGAGCTTCCTACTATATTGTAAGCATGCACTTAGCAAAGAATAAGATGTCAATAAAATACAGTATCAAATGTGTAATGAGTGCTTAGAATAGACATCAACATTTTCACAGCAGCTGTTTACTTGCTTGCAAGACCTAAAAGGTAATATCAAAAATAAAAGCCTATGTGAACTACAGTGTAACAAAAGTCTACCACAGAAGTAACCTTTGCTTCAACTGCCACACCGAAGGCAGTCTTCACACATGACAACTTAATGTTCCATATACAAGTATTGCTTAGACTGATAGTATGTGTGTTTTGATTTTCTGTACTTTCTTGTAGGGCATAGTTGACATCATTTTGGTTTTCCTGTTGTGGTAGTAGGTCTTTGTGGTGCTGTGCCTACCTGTTCATCTGTAAGCTCATCAGTGTGCTCCACATTTTTTTTTTTTTTGGTAGTTTGCCATGCAGAAACATTTTGTTTTTCCTCTGCTGTAAATGATCTCTTATGAGCTCCAGTGCCAGTCGTCTAGGAAAATTTCTCAGTGATAGTTTGCACTTGTTATTTTCTTTGTAAACTATCAGACTATGCTACACATTTAGGATTGAGTATAGCACAACCATTGGCCAATGCTTTGTGTTTCAAGTGACATCATAGTTGCTGCATAACTCATCAACAACATCTACTCCATTTTCAGTTTTGTTAAAGTTTCCATCTCAGGCTTCTGTTTCCAGGTTTCCCTGTCAGTATTTCCATCATGGTGAAATACTGACATCAGCAACAAATTGCTTTTCTTTGCCATATATGAGGCCAACCTTGCATCTTTCTGAAATTCAAAGATCATACTGTACAGTTCTGTGTTTTGAAATTGCAACATTTCATTTAGAATTTCTGCTTTGTTCCCGTGCATAATTCCTGCACTGGTCAACTTGTGCTGTTAGTGGATGTAACATCAATTGAAAAGTGGTAAAACAATTGTCAAATGTCACATTGCAATTAGTTTGGGAGATGGGAGCAGTAAGTCTGTTCACAATTTCATTCAGTTTATTACTATGTGAATAAGGATCTGATGGCTGAGTTCCAGGATAAATGTCTAAATTGAAAGAATAATAGGTCTTTGCATTTACAAGGACATAAATTTTTATGCCATATTTTGACCCATCGCTTTTTCATAAGTCTTTTACATTCCTGTGATCACGGTGAGAAATCTGTGCTAAGTACAGCAGACCTATGAGTGCTTTCAATTCAGTTGGTGAGGTGTCATAATAAATACATTTTTTAATATGGCTGTTGATGTGTACAGAATGTTTTTGTGCATTTCAGCCTTTGTGTATTTCATAGCATTTTGTAGCATTTTATCTGTTACAATTTCCAGCATTAAATGACAGTGCTGGCATTCTGTCCAACATATTTCACCCTTGCCAACACCTTCACTGTATTTTCGGGCCTAGTTACAACATTGGATTGTACCATTTGGTTACATGACCATTTTGCAACATTTTCACTAGCCAAATATGTACTCACCTTGCTGTTTTCTTTTCTTTTTTTCTTTTTTTTTGGGGGGGCGGGTAGCAGCGATTGAACTCATGGCCTCATCCTTGCCAGGTAGTTGCTTGTGCCACTAAGCTAAATCCCCAGCCCTTGTTTTCTTTTGTCATCTGAATGGGGGAGATCTGCATTTCCTGTGTCTGTATCAGTAGATTCTTGTTCCATTTCACTATCACTATCACAGGAACTTTGGTTTACGTGGCCAATGTCAAAGTCATCATTATAACCAGGTTTGGTGGCACACACCTGTAATCCCAGCACTTGGGAGGCTGAGGCAGGAGGGTCATTGGGGTCATTGTGAGTTTGAGGCCAGCCTGGGCTATACAGTGAGTCGAAGGCCAGTCAGAACTACACAGTGAGACCCTGTCTCAAAAAAAAAAAAAAAAAAAAAAAAGAAGTCATCATCATTATTCACCCACACCACTCTTCTTTTATGAAGCCATGTATTTTACCATTATGGATCATCAATATCCATGTATGAGTAATCTGGTGCTTCACTTTTGAAGTCCTCCAAAACTTGCAAATCTGGTTTTTCATGTGCCATTGTACTGAATTGGGCTGTTTCTACCAGAAAAAGTAAAAAGAAAAACTTTTTTTTTTTTTTTAACAAATCTTGGAGTGGTGTGGGTCTGTTGGACCATCTGTGATGCTCAGGTAAACATATGCAAAAGCAGTTAGACAAGTAGAAAGGTAGGTCCAGATCCCATTTTACCACTTTTGCACATGTGCATATGCCTTGCTGTTCGTAGTACAGGTGGGTAAACACATAGATTGCTTCCTGCATCTCTCAGATGCAGGCTGCTATAATGGTAAAGTACAAATTTAAAGTAGAAAAGTAAGGAGTGGGTCCACTGGACTCAGGCTTATGCCTTGAGGTTTGCAGCCTGCTTTCAAGAGATACTGACACTCAAAAAAAAAAAAAAAGAGAGATACTGACACTCGTGTGATACATGAACCTTACAATGGTTTACTCTCATTTTGCTTTTCCTGGCCTGTGTGTAGTTATCATGTATTCTACTTTTACATGCCTTAAATATAACACAGTGGTATTGTTTTTGTTCAAAGAGGTTTAAATAATTAAAAGACCTTATATGTTTATCTATTATTTGTCTGGTCTGATATCTCGTGCGTATCAGTACTTTCATCTGGTGTCATTTTCCTTCTGCTGGAAGGATTTCCTTTAAAATATATTATCTGCGGTGAGAAATTTTTCAGCTTTTCTGTGCCTGACAAAGTCATATTTGTTTTTGAAAGATTTCAGAGGGTTTAGAATTATAGTTTTTTTTTCTTTTGGTATCTAAAAAATATTACCCAATTGTCTTTTTGCTAGCATTGTTTTGTGTGAGAAATCTCATTCTTATCTTGTTATGTGTTTTCTCTTGACTTTTTTTTTCTTTTTATCTCTGATGTAAGCAATTTTGTTATGTATTCTGATGCAGTTTTCTTTGTTTCTTGTGTTCAGGGTTCATTGAGTTTGAATCTGTATATTTACTGTTTTCTGTTTTTTTGTGTGTGTGTGTGACACCGGGGATTGACTCACAACTTCGCGCCTGCTAGACGGGCACGTAAGCCACTGAGCCAAACTCCTGGCCCTAGTTATTTGAGACCGGGTCACACTATGTAGCTCAGGTTGGCCTTGCGCTCGCTCGCTCGCATTGTAGCCCAAACTGAGGGCCTCAGACTCAAAATGCTCCACCTATCTCAGCCTCCCAGTGCTGGGATTAAAGGTGTGTGCCACCACGCCCGGTTTATTTATAGTTTTAATCAAGTTGGAAAAAAATTTTTGCCTGCCTGCCTTCCTGCCTTCCTTCCTTATATCCCCGGCCCTAGCCATTATTTCTTCAAATATTTTTTGCATCTAGTACCAGGATTTTTTTTTGTGGGGGGGAGTAGGTTCTACTGTTGTGCATTCAAGTGTTGCAGTCTTTTCTTCTCCAGTATTAATCTGCTGCTAATCTCACCTAATCATCTCTAGGAGCTCAATTTAGATCTTTTTAAAAGAGTCTCTTGCCAGGTGTGGTGGCACACACCTATAATCCCAGCACCTGAGAGACTGGGCAGGCGGATCACTGCAAGTTTGAGACCAGCCTGGGCTACATAGTGAGTTTAAGGCCAGCCTGCACTACATAGCAAGACCCTGTCTCAAACAAGCAAACAGACAACACCCCCCCGCAAAAAAAAAACAATAACAAGAAAACCCTTCTATATACCACCTCAACATTTTTTTTTTGGTACTGGGAATCAAACTCAACCTCGCGCTTGCCAGACAGGCACTGTGCCACTGAACTATATCCCTGGCCCCCACCTCCTCAACTTTTCAAGTGTGTATAGTTATAACTTTTCATGGTTTTACTAATTCTGATATCTGTACTCCTGATTACTCAGGAATTTGTTGATTTTTTTCCCCCTCTTTGGTCACTTTTTTTTGGGGGGTACCAGGAATCGAACTCATGACGTTGCATGTAACCAGGCAAGTGCTTGAGCTGCTGAGCTAAATCCCCGGTCCCCTTTTATTTCCTTTGTATTATTTACCCACGTAAGTATTTGTATGTGCCTGGTAATTGTGTTACGTTTTGTTTAGTTTTGTTGAGACAGGATCTCACTATATAGTGGAGACTTGCCTTGAATTCACTGTGTAGCCCAGGCTGGCCTCAAACTTGTAGTGATCCTCCTGCCTCAGCCTCCCTAGTGCTGGCATTACAGGCTTGTGCCACCATGCCCAGCTCTTGGTTTTTTTTTTTTTTTTTTAGACAATGTCTTACTATGTAGTTCATGTTGGCCTTGAACTTGTGAATCTTACTGCCTCAGTCTCCAGGAAGTGCCTAGGATTGCGGGCATGCACCACCATGCCTGACATGCTTGAAATTTTTTGATTGGATGTCAAATGCTATTTTACCTTGTTGGGTACTGAATACCTATACAGACTTTTTAAACCTTTGTTTTGGGTAAAAATTGGTAATATTTTGTCTTTTTGAATCTTTTTCCTTTTAAGATTGCGTAGTTAGGCCCAGAGCATTGTTAAGCTAGCATTGGACTCTTTCCCTTCTATTGAGACAAGACCCTGCCAAAGAACAGTGCATCATGAAGCTTTTCCAGTCTCTCTGAGCACGGGCACTTGAGCTCCTGCTGTTCTTCTCTCGCATCCTTTTGAGTAATCTGTGCTCTGGCCTTAAGTACCTTCTTTGGAGCACATGCAGATGAACATTCTGATTGCTTTAGGGAAACCCTCTTGGTTCTCGAGGGTCTCCTGCTGCTCTCCTGTGTGGTGCTCTGGCCTGTGACCCAGGTGCTTTGCTTTCTCCAGACACTCAATTCTGTCTTGTCAAGCCAGGAGGAAATCAGCTGGGCTCTGCCTGGGTTTTCCCTCCTTGGGCCTTGCCTGAAACTCTCAAAATAATAAGCTAGGCTAGCAGCGGTCATAGGGCTTACCTTGTTTATTTTCTGTCTTGCAGAGGTCACTGTCTTTTTTGCCTGATACTTAGTATTTTGAAAATCTTTTTTCGTTTATCCTGTGTAGGAGAGTAAATCCAGTCTCTACCACCCTATCTTAGCTAAAGATAAGGATTTTAATTTTTACTTTGCCAGTTGTTTATTTACAAATTTGTTCATTTGTTTGTTTTGAGACAGGATCTGGCTATGTAGTCCAGGCTGGACTGGAACTCATGGAGTTCCTCCTGCCTCAGCCTCCCGAGTGCTGGAATTACAGATGTTTACCACCATACCTGGCTTCATAAGTTTGAAGATTCAACAAGTAACCTAATTTCCCCAGTCTCAAATCTCATCTGAAAAATGGGGTAATAAGACTAATTCCTTATTTTAAAAATTAAATGAAAACAAAATACAAAATTCTGAATAGTATTATCTTTAGGTAGTACCGTGAGGAAAGAATCCAGGACCAACCATTAAGAATTAAGAAAGGAAGGGGAAAGATCTAGAAAAAAAGCTGAAGAAGTGGTTATTGCTGGGTGCATTGGTATATGCCTGTAACTCTAGATACTTGGGAGGCTGCAGCAGAAGGATCATAATATCAAGACCAGTCCTGGAAACTTAGATCCTGTCTCAAAATAAAACTTAAAAAGATTTAGGGATGTAGCTCAGTTGTAGAGCACTTGCCAAGCATGCACTAGGGCTACAATTTGACCCTCAATATATATTGTGTGTATACACACACACACACACACACACACACACAGAGCCGAAAAAAGAAAGGCTATGGGGCAGGAGAGCTAGGCTAGAGTGTCTTCCAAGGCTGGTAAGAGAGGACTTTCAGAGAGGAGGGTGGCAGTGCTAGAACTTGTAAGGAGATGGGGCATAAGAGTGTCTGCGTTCACATTCTCTTTATAATTACCTCTTCTTCCTGAGTGACATTTGTGGCTAACATTGGATCTGAGTGCTGACTTCCTTTGCCCAGCTGGAGCAGCTGAGTTCAGAGGCTAGAGGGAATCTCTGATCTTTTTAACTCAGTTTGTGAAACCAGTTTAAACAGAGTGGCTGCTAATTTCATTGGACGGATAAACTCAGTTAGGTAACATACTCAGGAGATGGAGCATGGAGATGTTAATTACATTTCAGGATCACACAAGGTCAACCAGAAAAAGCCTTTTGTGTTTCTTTGAATCTAGTTGCTAGAAATCTGAGAACTATATGGGTTCATATAATACTAGACCTAGAAGAAGTCCTAGGGAGAATATCTACTCAGTCTTTTCTGTGTCTCTGATGAGGACTCTGAGGCCCTGAGGACATTTGGTACCATTGGAACTAGAAGCCACATACTGGACCCCATTACCTGTGTTGCAGGTGCTGTCTAGACAGTGGCTCCCAGAGTAGTGGAAGGGGTGTTGTCCAGTCAGGGCACCTGGCTTGGATTCTTCCTTGTACATTATTACGTCTACCTTTTGTGACTATGTGCAAGTTGTTCTTTTTTTTTTTTTTTTTTTTTTGCGGCACCGGGGATTGAACTCACAACCTCACACCTGCCAGAGCAAGTTGTTCTTTTATGACTTCAATTGCTTACCTTTAAATTGAGCATAACCTTCCTTGATTACCTGAAGCTAGATAACTCCTAGCAGTTTCCTCTAGTTCTAAGATTAATGCCAGGGACCATCAGGTAGTAGGTGGTGGGCTCTGAGGTAAATTGGAAAGTACCCTTTCCAAGGGATGGCAGCTACTCAGCTCCAGTGGGTTGTTGCCCGGAGGTAGTGGGCTCAGTGTTGCAGCATGCTGCATTGACAAAAGAAGCCCAAAATCTAGATTTTTTTTTGTATGAAATACGTAACACTTAAATTTACCTGTTAAGGCATGTTTTAATTAAGATGTGTGACATTAAGATACACATATGGGCTGCACGGATACTCAGTTTTGCCTGTGAAAGCTGTTGAAATTAAATTCTGTAGACTGGTATATAGGAAAAGATATTGGCCTTGGGTTCCAGAGCATAGGCTGTCTGCCTGTGGCCCTCAAAACCAGGAGTAGGTCACTTTCTTTGTTAGGATCCTAGTTTCCCATCAGGAGCCACTGCCTGATGTGCTTGGGAAGCAAAACACCTCTTCTTGCGGAGAGGAGCATAGCTCAGTGACTGTTGCTTAGCATGCACAAGACCCCAAAGTGATGGAGATAAAACCCATCTGCTCTTCCTGCCCAGATGGAACTCTGCTGCAGCAAAGCCATGGAGACTCATCATCTGCCCTTTTTGGGATTAGGAGGTGAAAGCCATGTAGGCCTGACTCCTGCTGGCCATTTTCTCTTTCTTATGGTGTGAGCTACTCCTGCTGGCCCACTCTGCAACAACCCCACTTGCTTACTCTAAGTGCCTCTTTGCTCCAGGTGTAGACACAATGGAGATCTCAGTCTCAACGTCCATAGTAAAAAGCTCTCAGGCCCTTTGGTTTTAAAATTCTAGGAATTTCAATGAGGGCTCACAGAAAAAGTAACCAAGTGACAGAAGTTATCAAGTTTTTACCAGGTGTCTTTGGGTCTCCCAGAATATAGAGTGGAAGTTATGTTAGGTCCTGGGATATTATCTGGCAGCCATTATGGGATAAGAGGACAGAGGGTTAGGGTTGGGGTCAGGTGTGGAAACTACAGGTCCAGTTTGGACATTCTAGAGTGCCCCACCCTCTCCCTGTCTCAGTGCTGCTAGGGGTAGAGAGGTAGGTTCTGCCCTTGACGAGCTCGTGACCTAGAGAAGACACAGGTCAGGCATGAGGAAAAAAGACAGTGACTCTTTGAAATTGAAAGTGCAAACTCCACAGCTGTGTAGAATCGTTAGCTGAAGTGCAGAGATGGTAACTGATGGTATTTCACATATGCTTTTAACCAGTTTGAAATCTATTTTTTTTTAATTTTATTAATAATAATAACAATGATCAGAGTAAAGCAAAAGAGAGAGAACCATATTGGGCCTCAAAGACAAGACAGAAGAGAATCCCCAGTGCTTGCTACATTGCCTGCTGTTACCTTCCATAGAGATGCTCGGGTTGCTGCCCAGAGGCCTGTAAGATCTACTAAACAATACTAGCAAAAAGTTGGTTGATGTTCCTTGGTTGCTATCAATTTAGCCAGACCTCCGAAACAGCAGGTTGTTGACGGGGCGAGGGGGTGTATTTGTCCCTGACCCCTCCAGCCCAGCGGGCCGGGCCCCGGAAGGGGCCCTTCTCATTCTCCTCCAGGGTCCTGAGGTCAGGACCCCGGAAGGCAGTTCATTTGCGTCTTGATCAGTGCCTGGGCTGCTGAGGCCCCACTAGGGGCCCTTCTTGTTCTCCTCCAGGGTCCCGAGGTCAGGACCCCGGAGGGCAGTTCATTTGCTTCCTGGTCCGAGTCTGCGCCGCTCCGGTCCGGCGGGCCGGGCCCTGGAAGGGGCCCTTCTTGTTCTCCTCCCAGTTTGAAATCTGTTAAAGACAAATTTTGTCCAGTCAGAGACTTGTACTGCCTACCTTTGTGGTTGAAGAATTTCCAGGCAGACTGAGCAGCCCTGGCTGGGATGCCCTTGGAGCTGGGCTGCTGGCTTACAGAGTCTGGAGCAGGGAAGACGGTGAAGGCTTTCAGTGCCAGGCTCATGCAGAAGCAGCCTCAGCTGCCTGCTCAGATAGGACAGATGTTCCTCTGCAGAGAAGGAATGTGCTCTCTGCAGATAGGTGGCCTGGGTTTGATCCTAGGCTGGCCTCTGTCTAACCATGTGACTTGAAGCCTCAGTGTCCTGATCAGTCGAGTAGAGCAGTGCCAGTTCCTCCAGCCAGTGAGCATGTCACGTACCAGTCATGCTGCCTGGCGCCCAAGACGCCCCTTATAAATATTAGCTGCTGTTATATACAGTTGTTCTCCCTTACCTCTGTTGTGTCTTTTTGCAATTTCAATTCCAGTGAATTGTTTGTGATCTGAATATATTAAATGAAAAATCCTAGAAATAAACTTTTTATAACTTTTAAGTAACTTTTGCTGTAGTATATTGTTATAATTGTTCTATTTTATTATTTTTGCTAATCTTTTACTATCCCTAATTTACAAGTTGAGCTTTATCATAGGCATGCATATATAGAAAAAAACTATAGTATTTGTCGAGTTTGGCACTATCTACAGGTTCAAGCATCCATTGGGGCCTTGGGACATACATATCTCCCACAGATAAAGGGAGACTATTGTATTTTTTTCCCACTCTACCATAGCTATATATACTTTCAGACACTCTGGGCTAGGAGATGGCATGGGGCAGGATTGGGAAGACAGAGATTCCCAGAGAGCACATTGGACACAGGCAGGAAAGGAAGCTGGCAGGATAGAGAATGTCCATGGTGGTCGAGTGTTGTCACAGAGATTTTCTTACCTGTCCTTGGGTTGTGAGATCTCCCATTTTCCACTTGACAAAACACATTCAGAGGGGAGAAGTAACTTACTGATGTCAGGCATCAGGGCAGAGAAGACAGAGATTCTGGCTCTGTCTTCTGGACACCAGAGCTTTTCTTTGTGCCCCAGTGCAGATAGGGTTTAGGCAAGAGAATGGGGTGACAAAGCTGGCATGTAGGATCAAAGTGGTTTTATTTATTTATTTATTTATTTATTTAT
>RJWM01020251.1:0-37530 GCA_004363535.1 Dasyprocta punctata
CCAACCTGGTGATTAGTGAGTTCAAGGCCAGCCTGAACTACATAGCAAGACCCTGTCTCAAAAACAAAAAAACAAAGAAATCAAAACACGGCCTGTAGGTTTGGGTGTAGCTCAGTGGTAGAGGGTTTGCCTAGCATCCAAGAGGCCCTGGGTTTCATCTGTGGTGCCACAAAAACAAGAAAGCAAACAAAGGGAGCTGTCTGTGCCGGCCCTGGGCAGCAGACGGCGCTGTCTCCTCCCACTGCCTGGCACTGAGGGGCCTGTGCCTGCAGGGTGGGTCACTGACAGAGGCTGGAGCTCAGTGAATTCTCAGCTGTGAAATATTCTATCTCCTTTTCTGGTCTGCAGATTCCCCCAGGCTGACAGTCTATGCCAAGAGAAGTAAACAGTTTGGAAGTTCAGGAGAAAGTTCTAAGGATTCACAGAAATGGGTGGGGGGTCTTTTTAATTTCCCGACTTTTGGGGACCCCCATCATGAACCAAGAGAGTAACACTTGAGCACTTGCAAAATGGAAGTGTGGATTCCTTATCCACATACAGAGCTACTTCAGATGACCCAGTTGAGTACTTCTTAAGTACTCAAAAGTACAGAAATACTGATTTTTATAGCTCTTGCCCTCAAACTTTAAATCGCTAGAAATGAGAGATTTTTGCATGAAGCAAGAACACTCGGGGTACTTTGTGTCATTCTTAGTTGGTGCAGAAAGTGCAGGCCAAAGCAGCTCAGCAGCGGAGATGCTGTCAGGATGGTGTCATTGAAGGACCCTGCAGGACAGGGAAGGTTTGGAAATGTGTGGTCCAAAGGGCATGAAGAGCTTCCAGGATTGGGGAGAAGCATGAGGAGAGGCTAGCAGAGACGACTGGGCAATTGTAACAGGTACAACAGAAACTACCTTGCTTATAATTCCATAAGCAAAATGTATAAAGTGAAGGAGAAATCACATTTTCAGTGTTGGAGGTTAGCTTGTCTGCCTGAGATTCTTAGGCAAAAAAATAATGTGCATTTAAAATGCTAACTTGACCTTAAAACCTCACTGTATTGATTGGGACAGGTTAGAGCAAGTGCCTCTGTTAGTGCTCTCAGTTAATGTGAATGATCATGAGACTCAAACCTGGTAAAGTAAGGAAGCATCCAATCTCAAGATAAAGTAACTGTTCTGGTTGATACATTGTTAGAAGTTTAACTGAGAGACTCAGCAGGGAGCTAGGGTTCTTTGTAAATAACCTCACCCTGTGCAAGAGGAGGGCACAGAGATTCTGCCAGAGCTGCATCGCCCTGGGGGTTGGGCGGGAGGGCGGTGGCCTGCACACCCCGTAAGGGAGGAACAGAGTCTTGTTCTTCTCCCGTTTTGCTCTGGCTGCTGCCTTGTAATGCTGGATTGTAGCCAGCTGATTATGGACTGAAATCTCCAAATACTGTAAGCTAAATAAATCTTCCCTAATTTGGGGTGCCAGGAATTTTGTCTCAGCAATGAGAGGAAAGTAACCAAGACAGTAACTGAAGGCAAAGATTCTTTCTATTCCGGGCCTAAGGTCCCGAGCGGTTAATTTTACCAGATGTATTCCTGTGCTCTCATCCTTCTCAGGTCCTTTCCACCTCAGAGACTCCAAAAGCAGCACTGAGATGGAGCAGAAGAGCGTCTCATGTTATTATTGCACAGCATCATTTACTATTATTTACTTATTACTGTATACATATCTACTACCTCTGCTGGTTTATAAGTAACAGCTTCTAGGATAAGGAATTTTCTTAATCTACATTACTTATTATGAAATCCTAAAACTGAGCCCTTAGGATGATTTGGATTTTTAATGAACCAGTGATAAGCCAACAAAATCCTTCCTTAGAAAGACAGAAAACATCAGCATGCTGCCAGGGAAGCACAGCAGCGTGTGCGCCGAGGAGCTGCCGGAGACAGCCTGAAAGGGCAGTGGTCATCCAGCTCTGTGAATGTGGACATTCGGTCCCTTTTATTCTCTTCCGAGTCCTGGGGGAGGAGGCATTCTGCAGATCGCACACAAGCTAGTGGTTCACAAGCTTCTCAGGTAAGAACATAGCGTTGCACCCAAAGGGGCTCCTGACAGTTTCATATTTCACATGATAAACAGTTATGTGTAAAATAAGGATTGCAAAGTGAGCATTAGACTCGCAAGAAAGCAGATGCCCTTAATCCTCACATTTCGCTGCTCCTAATCTAAGCTAAGAAAGCCCCAGATGAGGACATTAGCAGCACCCTTCCCTAGGGCCTGCTAAAACAGGGTGGCAATGCTAGGTCCTGAGAAACCCATCTCAGTAGAGCAATCTCATCCCGACGTTGGGGATCAAGGTCTTAAAATCTACTGTGCTCAGACATCAACTGGTCACAGGTGATTAGGAGACATCACAAGTGAATACACGGGAACTTTAACAGAAAATGATAATAGCATAAGAAATGAAGTAACAGCATTTTCTGTGTGCTAGGTTTGTAAGTCTGGGGACTCTGCAGTTACTTATGTCCCAGGCACCAGGTGGCCTCGGGTTCTCTCTGTGGCCCAGACGATGGGGTCTCGTCACCCAGGAACTCCTTCAGTGACCTACTCACCATGGAAAAGTTCTGCCGACTTTGCTTATTTATTTGTGAATAGGATTTAACCAGTAGTTGTATAGTGAAGAGATTTATTGTGAGGTTCCAAGGAAATACTGTGTGGAAGAAGAAAACCCCTTAATAGAAGATAGAACTGTGAATATTGTTAGTGTTGCTTTCCTTCTTGTAGTACTTCTTCTGAGAGAGGTATAGTGCAAGTTTTCTTTCGCACAGATCAGAGATAATGCTTGTAAATTTGCTTTTCCTGTACTGAAATAACTACACAAACTAAGAGACTGAAAAGCACTTTTTGTGCCTTTCCTTCATTTAAATCTAAGATGACATTGGGTCAAGAGGTCTAATCTCGGGCGTTACTGTGGTTTCACTGCAGGGACTGCCGGAACACACTCGTGGGAGGACTCCGGGGCTGAGCCAGCTGTCCTAGCGAGTAGATGAGGGACCAGAGAGGCCCAAGGGCCCTGCATGAAAAAACAGCAGACCACAGAGTGCACAGATGCTGCTTCTGAGATGTGGTCACACCTATGAGTATGTGCATGACACACACACTCTCACACCAGAGTCAATGGCTTTTGGAATGTCTTACTAAGATTTTGGCTAGGCTTCTTATAAGCTCACATAATCTCTCAGGTCCCTAGTTTGGAAGAGGTCTGAATAACTTCAGTTTTACAAATTGCTGTAACTGGGGAGCTACCTCTGCAACAGCCCTCCATGGTAATTAGAGCAGGAGCATCTTCCCCTCTGGAACAGGAAGTCCCTAAGAGCAGAGCTATCCCACTGCCTGATCCCCGGGAGTCAGCTGTACTCTTGGCTGAGTGGGCATGGGCCATCACAAATAGGGGCGGCTGAGATGAAAGAAAAGCCCAGAAGGAGCCTGGCTAGGGCTCTGTCTTTGCCAAATCTAGTGTTTCGCCCTTTACAAACAGAGCAAAGCTCTTACTTTCCCAATGCTAGTTGCTGTTATGGTTTCTGGTCTTTTAAAAATAATAAAGCTCCACCTACTTATGACAACGTGGTTAAACATGGAGGACATTATGCTAAGTGAATGAAACCAGATGTAGAAAGATAAATACTGCACAATCCCCTTCCTATGTGAAGTCCTCAAAAAAGTCCAGCACATAAAATATAGTAGAACAGAGGTTTAGCAGGGAAGGTTATGGGGAAACACATACAGAGGGAACAAGCTTTTGGTCACATAGAATGGAAATGTCGAGAGACCTCAAGAATAGCAAGGACTGCAGTTAATAACATTGCATTCTAGACTGAAAATCTACTAAGGGTGGAACTTAGGGGCTCCTAAGTGACTATGGAATGTGATAGTTTAATTTGCATCATTGTGGTAATCATTTCACCATGTGGCTGTGCAAGTTGTTTTTTTAAAAAAAAATTTAAAAAGCAATAGAAATTCTGTAATTTGTATAATGTAAGGAGCTTTTTGGTATTATTGTTTTTAAAACTATTTATGCTAGTTTTATCTCCTGGCTGGTTTACTTTGTTCTATTCTTTGCCTCTTATTTTACCTTTTACTAGCTATTCCAACGTGAGTCTGATAACATTTCTGTATGTCACATCTATGGGATTCACCCTTTAGGAATGTGAAATATAGGAGACACAAAAAATTGTCGACCAGAATTTTATGAGAAGCCATGAAATAAGTATACTCCCTACAAGGCAGCTCTCAAATCATTGTTACTTCTGTTTCTGCCTAGAATTGTCCTCACCTCCAAGATAACCTTCTGCACAGATGTCACACCTCTCTGTGCTCCTTTACAGTCTAACTCAGAGAGCTTGGCAGATTCTTGTATCCTCAATAAAGAGAAATCTATCAGTTTGATAATATATGCTCAGGTAGTTTATAAACTACAAAGAACAATAAAAAGATAGGTGATAATATTACCATTTACTGTATCTCTTCACAAGGTGAAGATGTGAACTGAAATTATTTGAGGTGCAATGCATATTCCATTCTTAGTGCGTGTAGCTAGCCTAAAGTATAAAAAGTATTAAAATCTAATCCAGGTCCCTGTAGGCTGCCTCTGATAGGCCTTATACCAATGTACCTTACTAGCAACACATTTTGGTCAGCAATAAATATTATGTTGGTGTTTCAAATCTTGTGAATGAGAAAAATAAATAATATTAGATAACCAAGAACAATGTATTGTGCATCCCAAAGGCTCTGGTACCCCAAGGAGTACTGTGGCTCTCTAGGTTATATGAATTTGTGTCATAATTGGGAAGAGAGAGAGAAAGGTAAGTGTGGAGGGAAAAAGAGAGGGAGAGAGAGGGTGTTTCCTTGATCTACTCATAACAGTTTTGGGAAAAGTCACAATTCAGATTATTTTAGATCATATTTTAATATCTCTTACAAAATATCTGAATTACTACCTTTTAAATTCAAAGATACATATGTAAACCAGCAAATTTTCAGCAAGAGTCCTGAAGCATAGTTAGGCTGCTCCCAGTTCATTAACAACTCATTTCTCAATATTTCTCTAAGAAGGAAAATTTCCCCACAGAGCTAAGACCGACACCGACCTGAATGCAGGGCGTCTCTAAGATGCTCTTCCTCAGCTGCTCTTCGATTGCCACCTCAACCGGCAGGAAAGCAAAAGTCAGTTTGAGATCGAAGTGTTGGTCTTCACCTGAGCCTTTAACCTCCTCCGTTAATGCTGCTTATTCCTAAAACAGAACCCCCCATGGTAACCTACATCACCTCAGTATTGACACAGACCTCATCCGTCTCTGTAGCTTCTGTTTGAAGTAAGTTAAATCAAGTCCCCTGGTAAAATCTGGGATGCTGAGGACAGTTCAGCCCTTTGGTTTAAGGATGATTTGTGTTTATTTTAGAAAACTCATTTTTTAATTATCCTCTTGGGCTTGGGGGAGACCCTTCCACAAATCCCGATGCCCATGGTGCCTGGGCCCTGCTGTCCACCCAGAGGCCGAAGCTACAGCATGAGGGGCTTGCTCCTGGGCCTTCGTTAGCTTCCCAACTTTCTTCTCTTCTCTCCCACCTGGGGTCTCCATGCCATCTTGCCTTCTGACCATGTTCTTTATGGTTTTCTTCATCAGGTTTGCCAGAAATATCTCCTCCCCTTTTAAATATCACAGTGGTATGTTTTTAGTATAATCCCTCATTTTATTGAATAATGATTTTCCAATGGACATTAAACATAAAAATTATTCTCCTCCTACATATAATTGAAGAAATTCTATTTCTGGACTTTTTTAAAAGGTAGAGACATCATATTATAGTGATACATGCATGCCCATGTTTATAGTAGCACAATTCACAACAGCTGCATCTTGAAGGCAAACTGTATGTGCATCAACAGATGAATGGATAAAGAAAATGTGGTATTTATACACCACAGAGCACTACTGTGCCACAAAGAAGGATAAAAGTGAGTTACCTATAGGAAATCGGATGCACTTTGAGATCATAATGTTAAAAAAAAATCAGACGCACGTGCTTGAATAAGATTTCTCTTGCGTGACAAGCCCGGATTATAAATAAAGAGCAAATTAAAGTGCAGACAATAGGAAGAGGGGGATAGATCTTTCTCACATGGAAAAGAGGATGAAAAGACAGAAGGGGGGAGGGGAAGGGGGAGGGATAAAAAGAATGGAGACGAGCTGTGTCCACACACCAGGTCCACACGAGCGTGGATACATCACGTACTGCAGACACAGACTCACAGAAGTAGGAAACAGTGACAGTGCCCACGGGCAGAACTGAGTGAACCGCCACGCGCCAGCCCTTGGTGAGGAGGCTGTCACGAGAGGGCGTGGGCAGAGAGCTGCGTGTTCTGTGTGGGATGTGTCACTGGTTCTACCCCACGTGCTTTCCTGATGGCTTCAGGGGGATGTCCTGCTGTGCCCACATGTGCACACACATGCACACATGCAGACACTGTTCAGTGCTTTAAATCCATGCTTCGATAAGGAAAAGCCAGAGCAGTGAAAAGTGAGTGCCATACGAAAGTAAATACAAAGACCTTCAAAAACATAGTTTTCCTTACAGGAAGTAGAAAAAGCATCACCAACCCTCTGACTTGGAACAAACAGAAAAAGACAACCTCTCTAGGAAGGAGGCCTGGGGATTTCCAGGTTACAAACATCAAAAGTCTTTAAGTGGCACAGTGAGCTCAAAGAATAGCTAAATGCTTGGTGGGGTTTTGTGTAAGAAAAAGAACAGGGAGGAACAGAGTGGATAGGAATAGGTCTTGGACTTCCTGCCAACGTACTCAGACTTCAAGCCACAGGCCAAGGGGAATCTTCAAGCAGCTGTGTATAAAGAGGGCATGTATTGGGTGATATATGATGTTCCCCCAAGTCCTCATATACTTTTGATGGGGCTGAGTCTGATGCTTGTAACTGATTTGTTGTCTACAACTGGGATTGGTGATGTGAGTGCTGCACCCACCCAGGGGTGGAACTGAGATACAATGTAAAGGAGGTGGGTCTTCCTCTTGCTCGTTTCCGCCCTCTCTCTCTCACCAGCGCACCTTGCTGTTTGGCAGCAGACACGAACGGCAGCCCCACCACACCACGCTGCCTTGGAGCCAACCAAGTATGGATTGAAACGCCTGAGAAACTGTAAGAAATAAACCTTTCTTTCCCTAATTTTGGGCATCAGGTATTCTGTCTCAGCAATGAGTGAAAAGTAACTAAGACAGGGCATGATCAGTTGTGTGTTTTACAGTGATAATTCTATGGGAGGACTGAATAACCCATAGTAATGAGAAGCTAAATGCAGGTAATTGGAAATCACGAGAGCAGTAGAGACTCTCTGGACGCCATAAGGTCATTATCACTGTGAAAAATAGTTAAATAAATGTCTTATTATGAATATCTTCATGAATCCAAGGCAGGAGAGCCTTCCCTCAGTTAGACATGAACTGAATATTTGGAAGCTGGGGTAACTCTTCTTTTCCTGGACATTTCTCTGTTCTGAATAAATATTCAACAGATAGTTGAAAAAAAATTCTTTAAGTCACAGAGTTTTGGGCACAAAACATAAAAACAACAGTAAAAAATTATTTTGATCTTTGAGATGTACTCTTACAGTTGGGGGAAATAAAGTGACTTACAGTCAAAGTGTGTCCCTTACTAGTTGTGTGAACCCTCATCTGTAAGTACTGGGGTAGCAAAGTGTACATTTTTGTCTGTATGGGAAACTTCTGGGTCCTCTCCTTGTTTTCTGCACCACCAATGTCTTCAGCTTGGGCAGACATCTGAGAGGAAGAGAGGAAGAGGAGGTCAAGCAAAATAAAAAAATATGCGACCATTTATATCTGACTTGCACGGTAAGGGAATGTGTGTGGCCTAGGTCACCTCGCAGGTCAGGAGAGAAAGGAGAGGTGAGTCTGAAGAAGCTTGAATACCTCTAAAGAGAGTATGTTTTCTTGAAGTCACCCCGTGAATGTGTTCTTCAAAAAGCATGACAAACCTCCCAGAGCTGAGCCACCTGTGGGCGTGGAAGTGAGGGCCTGTTCTAAGGCCAGGAGCTCCACCTCCGCAGTCCTCACGGTGTCCTTGGGCTCACCTGAGCGCCACGCCTGGGGAGCTGCTCCATTGCTGGTCTTCAGGGCCTCTTCAGAGTAAGGAGAGGTCTGGACTCGATTCACTCTTTATTGATGACACGCTGACTTACTCGGTGTTCATGTTTCTCACGCACTTTAAAAAGAAGAATTGCTTATGAAGTTGAAAAGTCTTTGTAAGCCAGGCCCAGTGGCACCTGGGAACACTTGGGAGACTAAGGCAGTGGGTGCTTGTGTGCTTGAGGTCGGCCTTGGGTACATAGAGAGTTTAAGACCAGTCTGCTCTACACAGCAAGAACCTGCCTCAGAAAAGCCAAACAAAACCTAGAAAAGGTCCCCCCTTTTCACCCCTGGTTAAGCCAGGGAGCTGTAAGGACTCTTTCAGTTTCCGTACTGTAAGAGGAATTTTTGTCTTGCTAAAAGTTCATATCCTGTGCTGCCCACATCCTCCCAACATTCCGGGAACTGAGCTGTTACAGTTTAAAGTTGCCTATGACAAGGACAGGGCTGACCAGAAATCTGGGTTGCGAGATAAAAACGGCTCCCTCTCATGACTAAGGAATTCACAGAATGTTCCTTTCCTGAACATCTGCTGCCCATATTAGGAAGCGCCCTCCGCCGCCCAACTGGGAACCTCCCCATGGTCGTCTCCTCCAATAAATGTAAAAAGCCATTTGAACTAACCAGTGCCATCTGCTTCTGTGACCACGCTTGCAAAGACCCCCTCCTCCCTTTGTTCTATAGCTTATAGGCCCTGCTCAGGCTTGGCTCGTGGCTCTCTGTTCCTGTGTGTTCAGTGAGCCCCACGCATGCCTGGACAATAAAAGACCCCTTGCAAATTGCATGAGAAGGTGTCTGTTGGTGTCTTCCTATACTCGGCGGGCGTCCGGACCCTCACAGTACCACCGAAGAGTTTCAGCCCTTTGGGGGATTGCGGTGTCCCCAGCCTGAGTCGCTGAGCGGGGTGCAGCGGTGATAAAGTCATCTGTTGGAGTGAGAATGTGGTCAGCCCGCAGGGATCGCGCCTCGCGTGCCTACGCCAAGCCCAGGCGTAATCCCCGCTTCCTTGCATGTTGGGCTTGGAGACAGACTCGGGCAACGCCGTTCGCCGAGACGCGAGGAAAACCGGTGCGGGCCTGTGCCCGCTGCCAGGGTCCACCCAGCTCACTCTTGCTGCTGGAACGCGCCTCTCCTGCCTTTTCAAGGGCCATCTGGTGTCCGCAGGTACACGAGATTCATCTTAGATGTGAGGGTTTACGGGGAGCTGAGCCCCAGCCTCTGCGGCTAAATCATTGTGACTTTTAACAGCCTCCCCTGCCGGCGGTCAGCAGCCCTGGCAGGAGTTCTCCGTCTTGTGATGAAGAGGAGAATCTTTTCATTTCCTAAAGCTTTACAATGAGAAGCGGGCAGAGGAGAGGATTGTAGCACACGACCGACTTGCAGGGTGCTCACTCCTCCCTGCGGGACTCACAGGAGGCTCTGGAGAAGCAGGGTTCGAAAGGCGTTGCTGGGGTGCGCGGGCGGACCCCCGCGCCTGTGAGCCGGGGCCAAGGCGCCCCGATCCCACCACCCTCTGCCGGGCCCAGCAAGGCCGAGCGTCTCAGAGCAGCATGGAAAGCCAGAAACCATAGCAAGAAGACGGGAGCCCCCGCCGGCCTCCCCACACTCCCTTCTCCGCGGTGCGTGCGTCTTTTCTCTCGCGGGCGTGGCTCTCGGGTCCTTACCCCGCGTCCTCTTACTGCGTCTGGAAACGAGGCCGCTTCCCACAATCGGCGGAGTGTTCTGGAAGAGGTCTGTGTCCCTGCGGCGCTCGCAGTGGTCTCTGAGTCACGACCTCCGCTCTTCTTGTCTGCGGGCTTTGTCTCAATGACGACGAGGCCGGGGCGCTGCGCAGCCGCCCTTTCCTCTCCCAGTGCGCTGCACCGTGTCCGGGGAGACAGCCCGGGGGGCTGCTCCTGCCCGGAGCCAGCGGGCTCTCACGGCTTCGGGCTCTGTCCTTTGAGACGCTCAGGAAAGACTATCACGGCACGAAGGGTGGCGGCCTTGGATGCACACTGACTGGTCATCGGAGGGTCTCTCTGCCTCTCCCTCCCTCCTCCCTCCCTCGGGAACCGTGCGCATCTTTAGCTGGCCCGCTGAGCTCCTGCAGAGGTAGGCTTCTTCCTTCCCGTAACTCTTCTTTTAGTGGAAAAGACAGAATCCGAAGGTGACCATGGGTCAGCCACGAGGGGTGAGGCAGGCATCGCGGGCACCACTGCAGGCGTTTCATGGGGAGTTCTGAGTCCCTTCCTCAAAACTGGTGAAGCAAAAAGAAGGCGGCACTGGACCCCACCTGCAGTGTCCACTGGAGGAGCAGGTGGCGGGGCAGGGACCTCGGCCCGGCTCTGTCTACAGAGCCCCACCAACCTCGGTGGGTGGGGGTCCTGCTCACCTCGCAGAACTGAGAGATTTCACTGCCTCTGTGCCCTGCGCTGCGCTGCCCTCTGGCCCCAACCTGTGATGGAGATCAAGAAAACGTTGCTATACGATTTCTTCAGGGATTCCGTTTGCATCTGAATGGATCTTTATGAGGACAGCAGAAACGAGGCAGTCAACAGCTGCGAGGACCCCAGAAAGCCTGGAAAAGCTTCCCACATGGAACTCAAGTGTCATGCCTCGACTTCCCCAGAGAGCATAACCAAGTGCTCAGGCCCCAGAAATGAGGCCTTGCTTTTGTACTTTCATATGAAAACTCTGCTGTTGGCATTTCTAAATTACTATTTTTAAATCAAAGTCACCCAGAGCTTTGGAAGATTCTCTAGTTTCTTACTAGAGTACTCTGATTTCAAATAGATACCATTACCCACAAATGGAAATCTGTTACACTCTCGGGTGAATACAATGTGTAATGTCGCTGTTTGCAAACTTTTAAAAAGACACAGTTATTGCAAGAAGGTATCATTGACAAAGGTTAAATTATCCCAATCTAACATTTTGCTTCTTTAATAGAATGAGATAAATAAATATTCTTTGATTTTGAAATATTAAAGATTTCACCTGATACTCCTTTTTCATGTGCATGATGTTTTCACAGTTTGAGAGATTTTAGAATGACAAATTATACATTTCCTATATTTCCCCATAATGCTGTTTTTCTTTCTTATTTGCAGGTTTTATCCCTGAGAAATTTATCATATATTGTCAGAAGTCTTCAACTACCCCTAAAAACACCATCATTTATACAGTGAATTGAAACACTGAAATTTCCAGATAGTGAGTCTGTATTACCTTTAGGTCATTTTATGTATTTTCTGTCTTGATCCAGTGACCCCTTTATTTGTAACTGTATGAACATAATCTATCATATTTTTATTTGATTTTTATAAGGTTTGCAATTTTGCATAAGTAAATGTAAGTTCTTAACAATTACCCTCTACTGAAAATCGTCTTTGCTAACTTTAAATAGTTATTTTTCCCAGAAAATCTAAAAGCATTTGTCAATGAACTTGCTACTTGGTGAGGAAACTTGTATACTACTCAAATAATTCTTGACACAGTTTAGCAGCTCTAGTTGGAACAGCCAGAGAACTAGCTGACAGTGTCCACCTGGAGGGGATTCTCTTCTGGTAGCGTTCTGTACAGTGTCTGTTCTTTTTAATGCTCTTATTAATGCCTTTAAAGAGTGTATACTTAGATAATATAGTATCAGGAACTCTGGTTAATTTTATACATTGCAGCTGAAGTTAAGAAATCACTTGATAAGGATGAAATACAAAATTAGTTATTTAGTTTTTTAAAAAAATGAATCTTATAATTCTTCTGGCAACACTCTTGGTAACCAAACTTCATGTCCAAAACAGCATAGCTTTTCAGGTAGCCCTGGAAATTCATTGCAATCTTAGATTGAATTTCTCTAGCGTTCCAACTATCCAGAATTGTATTGCCTTCTGTAATGACATCATGTGGGAAGGGGTTAAATCCAGAGGAAACTGGCCACGAAAGTAAGCTTGCTGTGTAAGCCAGGGCTAGCTGAATACTTCCATTAACATAGCACGTTGGCTGCGGAGGTCACAGATCTCCTTCAGATGCCACACTTGGTGTCACACACCCCGTGACGCCATGGCCAGTGGTAGTGGGGAAGTGCACCTCATGCTCATACAGACTGATGGGCTCAGGGAGGGGGAGGCCAGCTCTGCCACGCACAGCTGCACTGTGAAGGGTACACACGCTGCCTCCCAGCGCACCTTTCCTGGTGGTTTCTCTCATCCTGGCCCAGGGTTGAAGTGTGGAGCACATTTCTACTCCTCCAAAGCAGAAGGATGACATAGGTCAGTTTCTGAAGGTCTCTCATCATTGTCTTGGTTACTTTTCACTGGCTGCTGAGACAAAACACCTGACACCCAAAATTAGAGAAAGAAAGATTTATTTAGCTTACAGTTTTTGGAGGTTTCAGTCCATAATCAGCTGGCTCCAAGGCAGGGTGGCATGGCACCGGGACAACACTTCAAGGCAACAGCAAGCAAAAGCGGCCAGAGTAAAAGGGGCCAGAGCAAGCCTCTTCTCCTCCCTTATATTGTACACAGGTCACCCCCTACTTCAGGGCAGGTGTAGCATTCACAAATCTCCTTGCCTTTCTTTGCACAGGATGAGGATATTTACAAAGTAAGTATCCTGGCTCCTTGCTGAGTCTCTCTGTTAAACTTCTAAACTTCTCAAGTTGACACAATGTATCAATCATAACAATAGTCTTAATATTAAATCTGTAAACAGCACAATGATCATACCCACCTTAGGGCAATGGATAATTTATTGCCAATACCCAGTAGTTGGTGCTCCACACCAGAAGCAAAATTCAGTGTGCCCTGACCGTTGCTTCTGAGAAAGGACCTGGGGTAATTTTCTTATTTAAAAATGGATATTGATAGTGTTTGCTCCTGAATTTAGGCTAGCTTTTCTCTTACTCTTAATTTTTTGAAATGTGCATAATTCTCAGAAGATGCTAAGGGTAGAGCTGATATTGTTCAAGTACTGACTAATCTTGGCACCACTTAAAATCCATTGAATTTCAAAAACTCAGAATGAGTACACTGACCTCTGTGATAAAGCAAGTGTTTTCATAATCCCAGAAGCTGAGACTGTAAATTATTTGACAATTTTATAGAAGTTTGGAATTAAGGAGTTGTAATCTACAAAGGGGAAATAGAAATCTTATTAAAAACATGTTTTCTATTTTTCTCCCTTTCCACACCTGTGGCCTCAGGCTTTGTTCATTACATTGATCACTGTTTTCCCCCAGTTCCCCTCTCTGATGTCACTCAGGTGCTTACCCAGCCTGCTGTCTGAGCATCTCCATCATTTCACTTATTATCTCTCTACCAGGTACAGCATTCGTCATTCACCTACTTTATTTCAAACTGTTTCAGAATCCAGCTATAACAAGAGCCGTAAAGTTAGAAAAAAACAAGTTCTCTGCATTCAAGCATTTACAATCTAGTGGAAGAAATAAAGTAAATTTTAAAAAGAGAACAGAAGTTCCCCAATTCTCTCTGCTTTCCAATTCCCAATGCTGCAAACAACAGATATTAATCATTTAGTAAATGGGCAATAAGTGACTGATGGTTAAATCCTACCTGCTGCTCTCAGAAACCCTGTTATGTAATGTATGAAATGTGTTAGATGGAAAAGTATGTGCCAGGAATGTTGGTGATGGAAATGGAAGTACAATAGCCTTTCATCATGAGAGACTTGAGTTAAATATTAAAAACCACCACTGCACACCACTGTCACCGCAAGGTTACTTATCAGATGGGCATTTCTCGTGATTGCATCAAACTGATTTCTGAGAACAAGACAGTCAGTCTGGTGTTCCGGTTTCCGCTTCTCCCAGGGGTGCGGGTGTGTTCCCTTGTTGTTCTGCTCAGAGAAACCCTGTGTACCCGGGTTCCTCATTTAACAAACATGACGCTGATGACTCTCCTGTTATTTTTGTAACTTGATGAGGTAACACTTAATATTAACTATTCTTGACTCACATTAATACACAGAATTTGCAAATTAGAGTCAACTATGATTTGCAAATTGAAGTTAATTAGAAAGTTCCAACAGCACCTCCTATAAAGGCCAAAACACTTTGCATAGAAATAGTCAATTCGGAAGTCACAGTTTTCCAACTGCCTTTTGGCAAACAATTATTATTCCTCTGAGTTGTGCTCAGGACTGGAGGACAGAGAAAGACACAAGAAATTCCACCGTGCATGAGGTCTTGGACTGTGACCCCGTGTCTTCCGTTCCTGAGCCCTGGGCTGCTCTGTGACAGCAGCTCGCCTGGGCCAGGGACAGCACTCAGTGGAGAAACTACAGCAGCTCATCTCCGAAAGGAAAAATGATGTAATGCAGAGTTTAGAAACTTGACCATGTGTGATGATCTGTTGAAGTCCACGTTACTGTTTGTCCTTATCTTTCTCACGGAATTTTAAAAGTGCTCAAAACAAAAATCAGTAAGTCATTTATAACAGTAATGAACCTATAGCTGACACAAATGTATTATGTAAATGATAAGAGGCCAAAATGTATTATAAATATGCACGGCAAATAATTAAGTGGAATAGTACATCAGAAAATACAGTATTTTATTTACTGAATTTATTCTTTTTTCTGTGCTGTGGCTTTAAACATGCTACATAAATGCTCTTCCAGTGGGGTGCTCCCTCAGCCCCATTAATGCGGCCCGTTATCGGAGGACGAGAGGAGACAGGCAGCGGCTGCTTGGCTCAGGCTGTGAAAGCCCTGCATGCAATTCACACAGCAGCTCTCAGAGATAAAAAATAAATAAAAAAGGTAATCTCTTAGAAATTAAAAGCAATTTTCAGAAATTAAAACTACAAAAACAAAATATCTAAGATTATTTGAAAAATAAGATCCAAGTAGATAAAAAACACTCTACTAAATCTTAAAATATTATATGAAATACTGCAGTAAAAACCAAACTAAACCAACCAACCAACCAACCAAACAAACAAAAACCAGTGTAAAATACTGAAATGGATAAGTTAATGGAATGGAGTGGGAATCCTGCAATAGAAGCTGTGGTGTGGGAGAACTTGTTTTTGTGAATTCAAGGCAGCAAAGCCACCGAGAAAACCTGAATGACAAGGCAGAGATTAAATAGGATACTCAGAAAGGTGAATTTTAACAGGGAATCTACATTATACATGGTCGATATAAATCCCAATGACTTAGTGATCCAATCACTCACAATAAAATTCCTTAAAAGAGTAAAAAGTAGGAAAAATACCAGTGTAGACTTTTGGTAAAAATGAGTTTCATAGCTTGAAGAAAACTTTAAATCTCAGGGAAATACATGAGTGGCACTGATTCCTATAGAGCAAAATTAAGGATTTCTGTTCAACAATAACTCACAGACAGAAAATTGAGATAGAGTTGACTGAGATGATATATTTGCAGCATCTGATACCAACAAAAATTAGAATACATGTATAACATTTGTAAATAAAAAGAAAGGATCAGAAAACTTAGTAGAAAGATGTTCTGGTGTCTAGTGCAATGTGTTTCATTTATATTACTAGTTTCTCTCAATTCATTGAAAAGAAAGTTTTGTGCTAATATGTTTGTTTCTTTTTTGCAAGAGTCTGTTTTGTCAATGTCTTGTACTCCCAGTAGCTCCTTTGAAGATAATGATACACCGTGCATCAATTACTGTTATTCTCATTTTATTATGAAATTTTGTTTAAATTTTTCATAAAAGAAAAAATAGTAATTGGAGAATTGAAGTAAAAATGACAAGAAAAAGTCACTTGTATACCATTAAAAAAGAAAGGAAGTCCCGGTGTGGATTTGGGGGAAGAAGCAGTCCCTGCAGGGCTCACTGTGACGGAGTCTGGGAAAGGCGACGGAGCGAGCCCCGGCCTGCAGGGCTGGTATCTCCGTGAGCAGCAGGGACTGGGACACAGACAGAAGGCACGGAAGCAGGAGGTCGGGGAGACAGGGAAGGGAAAGCCGGCGTGGGCATAGTGCTGCATCCGCCAAAGCCGAGGACTGCGAGGAGCGCGCAGAGCCGCTGGACGCGGTCTCTCAGAAGCCATCAGAGGGACCGTGCTCCGGCCATGGCTCGACCTTCTACATTTGTCTAAACTCCAGGGCTGTGAGACAAAAAATATTTATCCGTCAAATGCAATATTGTTTTACATAACTGTTCCACTATTTTAATTGAATACTCATAAATTTCCAAAATTCTTTTAATCAGTCATGCCTCAAAATCGTCGGAAATTTTAAGTAGATATTTAAGTAATTTTCAAGGAAAATAGCTTCTATTCCATTAAATATCGTGGACTTCCATTATTACCACTTTGAATACATGAGGTACTTTACACAGAGGATGTTTTAGATAATCCCTCAGATTAGAAAATTGTGGCCGATTTTAACACCTCTTCCACATCCATGGGGAGTCTGAACTTTGTATATAAACTTTTTTAGAGGTTTCCTTTGGCTTGAGATTTTGAAAAGTGGAAGAAAACACAAAAACCTAATCAGCAGAAACTGTGCAATTAGAAGTTTTGTTAAACAATCTACAGAAGATTCTTGCAGAGTAGAAACTTGAGCTGCAGGGAGACGCAGTCTCCATGTGAAGCCATTCCACTGAGTGATGTGCCTTCCCAAACCTCAGGCTGCAGCCCAGAAGCCTGATTTAATTCGGCCGTTCTAACACGGGGAGCATCACTTTCCTCCTAAATGACACTTACAGAGAGGAAAATACAAATCAGTCTGGTTTCTGGAAGGCACTCAAAAAGTGTATTCTAGAAGAGCAACAAAGCTCAGTCAGACAGACATTTCCTCAGAGGTTTTCCCAAGCTGAATTAGGCTCAAAAGGATCTCCAGACACCCAACACATGACAGACAGAAACTCCCTGCAGAGTCTTAGGGTTAAACTAGTCATTCAGTGCAAAAGAAAGCCGAGTCAGGGGAGGCCAGTCCTGGATGACGGGCAGCTTGCAGGACAGCAGTCTGAGTGGAGTCCGGCCCTGTTAGTAAAGCCTACGATTTTGCTGTATTATTTTCTCCTATACAAAAATCCCTAGTACACTAATCTACCAGGATTGATGGGTTTAAACATTCACCAAATGCATCTGGGGCCCTTGCCCCACACATAATGTAATCATCAGGAAAAGCTGGTTGTCAAGTGGATGCAACCACAAAATGACGGAGAAAGGCGGGGCGTCGAACTGCCAGGGCTGTGCGCTGAGTCTCCACTTCTTAACACTGATGATACGGAGGGTCAGCAATGAGAGAAAGAATAAAAAGAAGAGTTTTAATCCTCAGAAAGTCTTTTATTTTGCCATAAGAAATTAAATAAATTTTAGGTTCAAGATAGAAATCGCGCATTAATTAAAGGGGATTTAGAGAGGCTTATAGTACTCATTTTGAAGATTTCTTCTTTTATATCTGTGTCCCTGTGAATTATAGCCTTTGTGTATGGATGTTTGGATTATGAAAGAATAGTCAAGTAAAGTAATGTGGTTTGGAGTTTGGGACAGAACTCTTGGTATTTCCTTTGCTCATCTCTAAATTTAGACAATGTTTTACTCCATACTCAGAATCGACTTATGCTGTGAGCAATGAATTAATGCAATTTGCAAATTTTTTTTAATGACAAAGATTTTGATTAACATTCAAAATTAGTCTGTGAAATGTGTCCAACTCCAAATTTTTCAAGGGCAGCCTGACTAGTATTGTATTCTGAGTGTTTCCTGTTACCTTTTGTCAACTAACATGACATCAACAAAAGCAAGAAGATCAAGCTGTCCTCTAACACTCACGTTCATTTATTTGATGATCTTGTAGAAATGTAACTAGATGTTCAGCCAAGAATGGTTCCAGAAACTGTGAATTTGAGCGTATCCCTTGGACTTTGCATTTATTCCTATGGAGACCTGGGAAACCATTCCTCTCGATAAAATTGTGCTTCAGCACCAGTCACAGATGTTCAGCTGTTAGATGTTGGGGTTCAGTGCCACCTCTGCATGGACTGGTCCTGCGTGAGATGCAAGGTCAGTGGACAGCTGTTCCTGTTGCAGCCTGCACAGGTTTTCTCGCTGGTCAGTCAACTTTAAGTGAAAGGGCTTCCCTTCTCTAAGGAACTGAGAGCCGTGAAGCCTTTGTGTGGTATGATCGTGGGGCCTTGGAGAAAATTAGAATAGGTATTCTTAGAGGTTAGGGTGAGAAATCCTTTCTCTCTGCAGAGTGAGGATGATGGGATGCCCTGCTTTGAGGTCTCAAGATGAAAATTTAGTTCAGGGAAAAATTTTGTCTGGGTACAAAAGGACTGGTTTCTTCCCTACGTCTGTGAGAGTCAGATATTTGTGTCTGCATCATTTCTGGCAGCCCTGTGACAGTTGAATTGGATCATTTCAGCATAAATTATTCTAAAATCTTTGACCACTCACACTTTCACACAGCCAGTGCACATATCTCTTGGACCCAGACACGGAAGAAGGCCCAGCATATAGAGCGACTTCTCGAAGGCTGCAAAGGATGGGAGCTCTGCTCCCCTTCCCAGGACAGACAGCGATCTCAGCTTGATTTGGGAGCCATTTAGCTGTGACAGCAGTGGCCAGTGACACCTGTATTCTCAAGGTGTGCCTGTAGAGACAGCGCTGTATCACAGCACAGGGGACGATACCTGCACTGAGAATACAGGTTCAAGGTTTTATAATTAGTACTGCAGATAATGGGATAGGTTCTACAGCATTTGAGGATTTAAAGAAATGATACTGACTCAACTGATGAATCTTCAATTATTTAAAAAAAATCACTCAATCATCTCTATAGAGAAATCCTTACATAACCCAAATTCTGTATAACAAAGTATAATTTTAATATGCTAGCTAATTAATACCTGTAAACTCTGATGAGTCTTTGAGTAATATATACATATAGCCCTTATTTGCTTACTAATTTTTTTATATAAAGTTTTCTATTTTTTAAAGATTTGTAATATGTGTGTGTGATATTTTATGAAGTGATAAAAAGTACAGATACACAAAATAAAAAATGGAAGCTAATTTAGTATCCCCAGCAAGCACGTGAAACTGAACTCCTACAATGCTCACCTCACCAGGGTCCAGGCAGGAGACACACGCACACATTTTTAGGGGAACAAAAGGGACTTTAAAAGGTTTACTATCATTAATGTTTTGGTGAGCAGACTTCTTTACTATTCATCACTTTATCAGTAACTTGTGTTGAGGATTTTTTTTAAGGGAAAGTTTTAATTAAAGTTTACTCTATTTACATAAAGGCCCTGAAACAAATATATATGCATATATATGCATGTATAAGATATATGCATATATGCATGTATACATATTTAAATATATATAGTTTGCTTTTTTCTTTTTATTTTCTGTGTTTTTGTTTTTTGGGTTTTTTTGGTACTAGGACTGCAGTGAAGGACCTTGTGCTTGCCAGGTAGGTGCTGTCCTGCTGAACTATTTTGTTTTTTCTTGAGGTGCTCTGAACTGAACCAAATTTGCTAGGTCACTGCTTGACCACTGGACAGCACGCCAACTCTCATAAAGTGTGCAGAATAGTCACACCTTGGTAGAAACCTCCCTCTGGACCTAGATGCAGTCTTCTTTAGTAATAATTTTTATCCTTATCCTGTAAGAAGGTGGATTGCCCCACAGTAGCTCTACATCCTTTGTTATTAACTGTCAGCTCTGTCTGTCATCTCTATGGAACCCAGGGTGCTTTCCCGATGTTCTCACCGTAAGTTGAGTGATCACACCAACCTTGCCTGTAGAGTCGCCTTCCGCTGGGCTCCTGAAGCATGGTTAGTTGCTGAAGCCCTGCATCTCCCATTCAGAATTATGAAGGTACATGTTTCTGAAATAAGATCCTTATTGTGATTTTTGCCTCAACGGTGTAAGAAGATTTGGTGACTGAGAATTTCCTTTAATGCTTGAAACTGAGCATGGTACCTTCCTGGCTGGGTGGGGCCCACACGGAGTTTCCCAAAGCCAGGTGTGAAGGGCACACTCAGGACTCCTGCTCTGCGGAGGCCACAGGGTTTGACCAAACCGTTTGGTTCCAGGGCCGTCTTCCACGGACTGTCTGTTCTCGTTCCATTTAAATTCTGAAGACTTTATATAACTCCTTGGATAGTACTTATTAGTAGTAGTTTAGAATTACACATTATCATAATATCCTACAATATAAAATAGTTTTCAATAATAATATATTTCAATTGGATAGTGTAGCTCTTGACTAATTCATGTTGTCAGATTTGATGAATTATGCATTAAAATTATAACTTCTTAAAATATCTGTCATAACTCATACAATTATTTTGATTATATAGCTGAACCAAATGTATGCATTGCTCAGAGTTAATCATTCCACAGCCTGATAGTAAGCAGCTTAATAATATGTGAAATTTCATGAAATGCATCCTTTTAAAATGTAGCAAAATATTAAATTTCATTTTATTTTGATTTTCATTTAACAGATTTTAGAATATATTTAAATCAAGAAATAGCATTCATATGAAAATTTAATGACGTTTTTAGGTAATGGTATATTTAAAATAATTTAAAGTTAAAATTGTCAAAAAAAATTAACTACAGTTGATTGTAAATATTTTTTAAATTCAGATGGGATGTGATAGGTATAATGTATAAAATATTTATTTAAAATGCCCATTTGTATTCAATAAAACAAAGATCAAATCATTATAAAAATTTCAATTTCAAAACTCGGCTATATTGGAACTTTAAAATCAAATATTGTTTACAATAAATGCAATATTTATGGAAATATATTCCTTTTTACTTAATTTATGAATTTTTGTTGTTGAAGTTGGGTAAGAATGAAATTTAAAGTGTGAGAAGTCACATTTAATGAACTTTATAAGTCACAAATTATGGTTCTAATGCCAGTGCATTGAAATGATCACATTTGTCAAAATCCAATGGGAGAATCTACAGATTAAACGTGACAGGATTTCCTTCTTTCCATGATAGGAAATATTAGCAAGTAAATAGAATTGTTTTAGACCCAAGAGGACAGATGCAACTGTATGATGAGCTTCCCCAGACACTGGTCTGATTTGGGAAGCAGTGAGTATCAGTATAAGTGCACATTTTCTGTTGTAGGAAGTGTGTGTGTGTGTGTGTGTGTGTGTGTGTGTGCGACAGAAATGTAAATGCTGCATAAAATTAGCATGACAGCTCCAGTAGAAATCAACTCATTTTATCTCTTGCTGTTGAAAATGATTTATAGGTAACACTCTTATCATCAAGAGTATTTGCAGACAGGAAACAGAAAAAAGCACATGAATAGACACGTTTGTCTTTTATTTCCTATCTTCATTGTTTTACACAATTAACATTTTTGTGCTTCCTTTGTACCATATATTAGACAGCTGAGATAGGAAAATCAGTAAATTAGAAAACAATAAGTACACCTTTGCACACTTACAATCCAGGAGGAGATGTCAGCAAACTCACTCCCGGAGTGAACTGAGGCTGGGTTAGAATCCTTCCCTGTGGCTTGGAGAAATACAGACAGAAGTGAGCTTTTCCGCTGGGCTGGGAAGGAGAGGAGGAAGGCTCAAGGTCAAACTCATTATGTCTGCACCAAGTCTGGGGTGAGGTCTTCCTCACAGGATGAAGGAAGGAGACAGATTCCGGTCAAGAATGACGCCGGCAAAGGCAGTGTGTGGAGGCGGCAGTGGACACGCAGTGTACAAAGAGAAGTGCGTGCTTGCTCGGGTGTGCGGACGTGGTGCCGACATGTGCACCAGGGAGTTCACTCAGTCTCTGAACAGTGACTCACCAGAAGTTTCTCTTCACTTTTCTCCTGTGACAAGATGTTAGGGTGAATCCATTACTGGAACTGATCAGCAAGCATGAACATCAAGGTTTACAGTTCTAGGAGGTTCCTGGAATTTCCTTCATGAGCACAAGAGGACTGTTGACCATATTTTCTCCGTCTCCTTTCCTTTTTTTGAAATGTCTCTTTAATGTAGTTTTCATGTGAAGTTAGCACTCCTGGCGAGGAGCTGGTGCCTGTGCACAGCACGTCTCCGTTAGCTCTCCATCCCGATTCCTTCCGCTTCCTCTCTCCACCTCTGTCTCCTCACCCCTTTCCCACTTGAAAAAGCTCTATCTTTCTGCTTCCTACCACCTACCTTTTGTTTGGTTGCATACTTACATTTTGAGTTTCTCCTATCAGAGAAATTGTGCAGCACTTAAGTTTGTCTGATTTATTTCACTTAATATTATGTTCTCGAGGCGCATCCATTTTCTTAGAAATGCCTCCAGTTTCTCCTTGTGGCAGAGCAGTGCTCCTCTGTGTGCAGAGGCCACATTTCTTCATCCATTCTTCTGTGGATGGACACATACCCATACCCTGACGAGGGTGTCGGCCTAAAAGTTTACAGTTACTGAAGCCCTACCGGGGGATCAGTCTAACCCACCCAGCAGTGTGGCGCATGGATGCAAAAGAAAGACAAAGAGAGAAAGTTCTGCAGTTAAAGAGCTCTGGGATGACCCAATGCTCTCTGTGAAACAAAAGAGCTCGTCTTCAGAAGCTCATGGTTTTTATTGGTATGAATCAAGCAGGTGGGTGGGGCTGCCAGCGGAGTGCATAGAGAGAAGAAACTTCTAGCTGTGCCAGGCACAGAGTCCTCTGACTAGCAATGCACGAACAGCTTTTACATATGCAAGGCTGGTACCTTTACTGCCAGGAAGGTATAATTCTTTCTGAGTCCCATGGCTTCAGGCGAGGAGTTGTCTCAGGTCTTAGCCCGGGACTCTCAGTCTCCTGCTCGAGCCTCCTTTCCAATCCTTTGATGTGGAGACTTTTCGCACCCTCGTGTTGTCACTCTGCTATTAATGTGACCACCAGTGCCTCGGTTGGCCTCCATGATATTCTTCTAGCCAATCAGGAGAACATCTGTTTCAGTATAGCCAGTTCTGCATAAATCTGTGACTAGAGCGAAGGAGAAGTCGGGGATAGGTCGCAGCGAGGGCTTCATTTCTCGGTAGAGAGCAGTGTGGTGGTCTCCCCCAAAAGTATGGGCTGCTCCCAAGACTGAGCTACTTATTGTGAATTATGCTGTTATAAACATGGGTATGCAGATATACCTGTTAGATGATGTCTTTCAGGACAATATCAAGAAGGGGAATCCCTGGTCAGAATGGAATCTTCATTTTTAGTTTTTTTGATGAATCTACACACTGATTTCCAGAATAGTTATTCCAGTTTACATCACAATGTAGAAGTGTTCTTTTTCCTCCCACGTCCCCACCAGAACTGGGTATTATTTGATTTCCTTATTATGGCCATCCTCTCTGGAGTAAGATGGAATCTCAGTGTGCTATTGCTTTTCATTCTCTAGTGACCAGAGATGTGGAACCTTTTTTCATGTATTTATTAATCATTTATATTTCTTCTTCTGAGAAGTGTCTGTTCATTTCAGTTGTCCATTTCTGATTCAGTCTTTTATTGTGGGGATCTAATATTTTGAGTTCTTTATATATTCTGGATACTGAATTATATTCTAAATATATACCGAATTATATATTCTGCCTGAGGGGTAGATGGAAAAATTGTTTTCCCATTTTGTGGGTTGTTTCATTTGTTTTTCTGTGGAGAAACACTCTGATTTGATATAATTCCACTTATTGATTCTTGGTACTCTTTTTTGTGCCATTGGAGTTTTGTTCAGAAAGTCTTTATCTACACCTACGTCTTTAAGAGTTGTACCTATTTAATCTTGCAGTAAATTAAGCATTTCTGTTTCAACATTTAGATCTTTGACCCATTTAGATTTTAATTTAGTACATGGTGAGATATGGGTCTAGATTCAATCTCTGTTTGTAGCTAGCCAGTTTTCCCAGCACCATTTATTATACAGGCTATCTTTCCTTCACTGTATGTTTTTGACTGCTTTGCCAAGGAAAAAATTGTTGAATGTGCCTCTATTCTCTTCCATTGATCCACATATTTTGGTATCATAACATACTGCATTTATCATGGTAACTTTGTAATATATTTTCAAATATGGGATTATGTTGCCTCCTCCTTTGATCTTATTACCCAGCATTGGTTTCATTATTCTGGGTCTTTTCCTTTTCCAAAATTTTTCTTGAAGATAAATTTAATCCACTTCCAGGAAATTAAGGATACTAAATATTCTAAAATATTTGATTTCATTATGATGAATAAATATTTGGATGGTTTCTCACATCTTGGACGACAGAGTACTTAAATGGTATCATGGAATCCATTATAAAGAGAAGCTAAGAGGAAATGGGTCAACGTGTGTGATATAACTCTGGGGGATTAGAGATAGAGAGACTGTTGACAGGATGATATGAGATGATTTCGCTCTAGTTGAACAGTGCACCAATTACTGAGATAATGCACATTTGTGTATATGAACACACACATATTCATAGAGATGCATGTTTGTATATGTGACAGAGAGATTTACGTGTCTCAGTCAAATACAATCCTCTAACATAGAAGTGTGCAAAATTCAGCATTTAATCCTTAGCAGTCAGTCTTGTTTCTGATAGAAAAAAAAATGACTTGAAATAAAACCTGTATGAGTGTCTTCATGCTAGTGATGTGCGGACATACATTTCAAATCTGTTGGGTAAATCCCTGAGGGCTCGATAGCTGGATCTTATGAAAAGACTACGGTTAGCTTTGAAAAGGTGTAAACTGTCTTGCAAAGTGGGTGCAGCATTCTGGATTCCCAGCCGCCACGAGGGACGTTGCTGTTGCTGCATACGCTCACCATCAAGTCTCTGGTCAGCTTCTTGGCTCTCAGACACCGCCAGGTGTTTTTGGTGATGTCATCGCTTTGATTTGCAATCCTCTAATACGAGATGCTGCCAACTATTGCTTCATACAGCTATCTGCCATGCCTCTGTCTTCATCCCTGAGATACGTAGAGATGATTTGCTCATTTTAATTAGATGTTTCCTTATTACCTTTTAAAGGTTCTTTGTGTATTTTACATATTAGTCCTGTATAGATATGTGTTTTGCACATATTTTCTCCCAATGTGCGGCTTCTTTTTAATCCTCTGCACACTCTATTTTGCAGAATGGATGATTTAGTGTTTAAAAAAGTTCAGCTTACTTATTTTTTGTTCTATGAATCATGCCCTGAGGTAGTATCTAAAAAGTCAACAGCAAACACAATGCTGTTGAAATTTTCACCTTATTTGTAGAAATTTTACAGTTCTCTGCTTTACATATAAACTTAAAGTCTACTTGGAATGAATTTGTGTGGAAAATTTATAGTCTGTGCTTGCCTTGTAATTGTTTTGTTTTGCAGATTGATGTCTAGTTGTTGAAGTAGCATTTTTTTCTTAATTTAATTGTTCTTGAATTTTGTCAAAGAATAATACACTCTAGAACGATTGTCATGCAGTTTGATCCATGAACTCTGCTTTATTATGCTGATATATCCATTCTTTCTTAAGGAAGGAATTATGTAGAATTAGTGTTTTTTCCTTAAATGTATGGTAGAATTTATCAGATAAAACATATATATAGTCTTACATTGTGATGTGTGGTTATTATTTTCAATTTCTTTTACAGATACAGGCAGATTCAAGTGAGACACCTGTGTGATTTCTGGTAATGTGTATGTATCAAGGAATTGGTCCAATCATCTTTAGTATCAAGTCTGAGGGCATTAAGTTGCTTGCAGTTTTTATTTATTAGTTATTTGAATCTGCAGTGATATCCCTCATTCTCTTTCTAATATTGGCAATTTATGTCTTTTCTCTTTTTTCTTGATTACATTGGTTAAAGATTTATAACATTTATTGATCATTACACAGAACTAGCTTTAGGCTTCATTGATTTTTTTCTATCATTTTCCTACTTTCAGTTTCATTGACTTCTACTTTTATTATTTCTTTTCTTGTGTTTGGCTTTTAATCTTTTCTTTTTTAGTTTTATGAAATAGAGTTATTGATTATAGACTTTGTCTTTTTTGATGTATGTATTTGAAACATACATCATTTGCCTCAAAACAGATTTTCTGCTATGCCTCTCAAATTTTGGCAATTAAATTTTCATTTATTGAATAGTATCTTAAAATTTCTTTTGAGAGTTCTTTGACTCCTGAGTTATCTAGAAGTATGCTTTATATTCCCCAAATATTTTGATATTTTTCTGGTGATTTATCTTTTATTGATTTATAGTTTGATTTTACTATGCTGTGAAAAATACCTTACATGGTTCCTGTTGGTTTGCTCACACGTTTGTGATGGTGTGGGGTGTGGTGAACAGCTGTGATCAACTTGCAAACCGCATGTATTCTGCTCTTTTGGGAGGGGGCGTTCTCTAACTGTCAATCACATCAACCTAATTATTAGTAATGTTCATGTCCGTCACATACTTATTGGTTTATTTTGCCTGTTCAATGTGTTAATTACTAAAAGAGTAGTATTGAAGCTGCCAACTGTGCTAGTGGGTGTGACTGTTTCTTATGCTTCTTATAGTTTTTACCTCATGTGTTTTAATACTTGTTAGGTGCATGTTTATGTGGGATTGTGTATTTCCTTGGAGAATTTACTTCTTTGTTGCTACACAATGCTTCTCTTGATCTTTGATAATTTTCCTTGGGCAAAGATTTCTCTTTGAAAGATAATATGGTAGCTACTCCAGTTTAGTATGGTGTTCATGTATTCTATCCATTTATTACCAATACATCTTTGTCTTTATGCTTTTATTTTTTCATCTCTTGTATTAACACGCTTGTGACACATAATAAACGCATTCATACTGGAGACCTTGCAGGGATGACATACGGCAGCTTGACCCTTTCTGCTCCCCTCTCCTCCCCTCCCTCATGTCTTCGCCCATCTCCCAGTCCCTGTCTCATTTCCATGAGGTTTATTTCTGTTTTCTGTCTTTGGTTTTGCTCTTAAATTATTTATGCTTTGGTTTTCTCATATAAGAGAAACCCCGGGATATCTAACCTTCTGTGCCTTTGTACCTAGAGGAAATTTCTTTTAGATCAAATGTAGCTGGATCTTATGTTTTGTACACTTTGAAAATATCTGTCTCTGTGTATTTAGCCTATTTCATTTGAGTAATTATTGATACAGTTGAATTGCTATCAACAGTTCTTGTATGGCTTTCTCTTTATTGCTTCCATGTTTGTCTCTGATTCTCTGTTTTCTTTGTGGCATTTTTTAAGGGTGCATCAAGCACTCTCCCACTGAACTACACTTCACTCATCCATCTTTGATTTTTTTTTTTTTTCACCAGGGATCGAATTTACATCCTCGTGCCTGCCAGGCAGGCACTTAAGCCACTGAGCCAAACTCCTGGCCCTAGTTTGTTTTTCATTTTTTTGTTTATTTATTTATTTATTTTTTTGCCCTAGTTTTTGTGAGACAGGGTCTCACTATGTAGCATCCATCTTTGATTTTAGTTAACCATCTTATATAGCTTCATCTTGTATGTTTGTAGTGGATTATATACATTTCTTATTATTTTCTTAATGGTTGCCTTAGAGTTTTCAATATACACTGTAACCAATTTACATGCACATTCAGAAAGAACAACTGGTGTCATACTTACACAAGTTTGGAAGCTGGCTGTGTCTTCACACTGTTTCTCTTTGTCTTCATTGTCAAGCTTTGTTAGAAACTCTGCAGGAAGTATCGGAGAGAGGGCCCCGTGGTGGTCCTACCTCCAGCGTGAGGCTGGCACCTAGCTGACTTGGATGTGGCCTGTTCACAACTGCTCTAGCTGTGCTTCAGGGTCTTCTTTCCACGTGGTCCCTCCGAGGATGGCTTCAATCTGCCCCTTTCTCAGCTACTATCCGGATGTAGTAGCGAGGCCCTGCCAGGGTGGCACACAGCATTCTGTGATCTCAAAATTCAATCTAAGCTTTGAGGTCACCTTCCCAAACTTTCCTCAATTTCTGTCCTTTCTTGGCTGTGGCTGGCCAGGGAAAAATGCTGTCTGCCCTGATGGGATGTTTTCTATGGCAGTCTTCCCTGGAGAGTAGGTTATTGCCATGGTTAAGGCTCCAAACGTGTTTCACAAAGATTGCTCCTCCATTTGCTCTTCCAGAGCCCAGAGATGGTCTTTCTGGCTCTTCGCCATGAAAACATACGTGGTTTCCAGAGTAAACAATACAAGAGTGGTGACCGTCATGGGAGCTCCCAGGAGATGACTCAGACCCATCCCGGTCACCTCCGCTGCTCACTGTCTGCAGCCCAGCGCCCACTTCCCCTGCTGCGTCTCTGCAGCCCTCGGCCTCTCCACAGCTCAGGTGGTGGTTTTTCCTGTGACACTGGTTCTCTAGACAAAGAAGCATCATTCATTTTCAGCTCCTCCAGCATTATACTCCTGTAGAGTCGAGGTTGTCTGCAAGCCATGGCCCTGTCCGTATCAGATATTTCAAGAATCTTGTGCTAGGTGGCCTGACAGCCACTCTGAAATTTAAAGAGACGTGAACCCAGAGATTCAAAAATGAAATGCATCAGAATCTAGAGACCTTTAACTTTCTTGACTATGCATTTTGTCCTATCGAGTATGGGTAGAGGCGAACATAAATATTGAACTGTAATTTTTCAGTTACTTTTATGTTTTGTTTCTGGCAATTTTTACTGCTTGCATGTTTGGCATCTTTTGCTAGATTTTATACATCTATTATTATTATGTTTTTCTGATGTACTGACCTAAGACTTTCTGGTGACTTTTCACTTTCATATTCCAGGCCCATTTTCTACAGACCTATGAATCACAAAGGCTGGTATTGTTATGCAGTTTGGGGGTGAGGGAGTCTCCTTCTGGAAGTGGTTTCTGGGTTCTTTCTGTCCTGAGCAAAGAATCGGCCAAGACAAGTGTAAACAGTAGCAAAGTTTTACTAAAGTTAAGAAAGAAGAAGGCTCTGCAGAGCAAATTTGGGTCAAGTAAAAGTAGGAAAAGAAGTATCTACAGTGTGAGGGAAGCCACCATGGAAAAGAGTGGAAAAAATTCCATGTGGACTGTCCTTGCATCCAAGACTGACATCGGGTCTAGGCCATTCTATGGAAAAAACAGGTCACACCTACTTTCCCAACCAGCTTCACCACACCCTAATCATTTTCAGTGTGGCTCTGGTCCAGTGATATTCATATCACCTAGCTGTAGATTTACTAAGTGTAGCAAACAGATTCATAGGATACCACATTAAATTGTATATTCATGTATACTTGAAAAGCTATGTATCCTTCACTGAGTATCTGAAATCCAAACTTACTTGGTGTATTTGCCACTTTCCCATCACTGGGACAAAATACTCAATACACCGAATTTAAAGGAGAGGTTCTTTTGGTTCACAATTTTCAAAAGATTCAACTCATTGAAAAAATGGCAGATGGAAGAGCATAGCAAGGGAAAGTTGCCACAAAGAAGGGGGGAGGGGAGGGGAGAGGGAGAGAGGGAGAGAGGGAGAGAGGGAGAGAAGAGTTGGAGACAAGAACATACGCAGCTCACAGCCCAGTGACCCACCTCCAGGGAACCCCACTTCCTGTTTGCACATTTGGCTACTAAACTCATCACCGGATGAATCCCCTGATGAGCTGAGCATCACCATGACCCAAACACCTCCCAAATACACAGAGTTTGGGAGACAATTTTGATCTAAATCATAACTCTTGGCATCCTATATTCTGTCTGTCCTCCCTGCTTGGGAATATTTCAGAGATGCAGAATCAAAGACCCTGCCTCATACCCACTGGACCAGTCTCTGTATTTTAAAGAGAACTCCAGCTAATTTGCCCACATATGAAAGTTCAGAAAGTCCTTTACTTCAGGCCCAGGCAGGCCCAGAAAGAATGCCACAGAAGAATGTCTCTGTTGCTTTCTGTCAAACAGCAGTCATCTCTCAAAGAGAAACTAGGAACCTGGGTAATGTTCACTTCTACAGCTCTCCAATTAAGCAATTTGCTGGGTTTCCTTAATGTCATGTTTAATCAAAACAATTTCAAAATTAATTGTAGCTTGTGGCATTATTAGGTGTTAGAAATTAATAAAAGGGAATAATTCAGAGATTTATTCATTAGGATACTATTTGCTTGAATGAAGATTCTCTTCTCTCTTTACATAAAATAAAGTAGGATTTTGAAGTCTCCAGGGGTCTAGAAGCACACTGTGGGTGCTGCCCCACCACGGCCGGCTTGCTCTCACCTCAGACCTCCCCGTTCTCCCGCCCCCGAGGCCACAGCGATTATTATAATTGCTGTTCACTGATGGCGTTGGCTGTTTCATCTCATCAGACCTGCACTAACAGTTTTCCTGTAATTTAAATAGGCTCTATTTTGTTGAGTCATATGTAAGCTTATCTTTAAAAGCCACAAAGTGAATTTATACACACAAAGACACAGTCAACCTTCTGTAAGTGTGGGTTGTACATCTACAGATTCAACCAATCACAGGAAAAAAAAAATATTCCAGAGACAAAAACTGTGTCTGTAATGAATACTGTATGTATCAACTCTTCCCTTCTTACTCTTCCCTAAGTAATATAACGTAACTCTATTCATGTGCTGTTTGCACTATGTTGGCCACCGTAAGTAATCTAGAGATTGTATTTGTATTATTTATGTATTTGAGAGGTGCAAGGCCTACGTGTCAATGCTGCACCATTTTCTAAGAGTGACTTGAGCGCCTGTGGGTTTGTGTATCTCCCAGGAGATGGTGCTGGGGCAGCGACGATAGCTGCCTGCAGAGACTGAAGGTGACAGGCATGTATGTCGCATTAGTCACTTGACCCTTGTGGAATGAAATACAGAGAAAGTTTATTGTGACTCAGGGCTCCTGAGCCTCCAGCCCACGATTCCTGGCTTCAAGGCAGAAACATTGGGTAGAAGGGCTGGGGAGAGGAAAGGCCCTTACCTCCTGACCCCTGGAAACAGCAAGGAAAGAGCTCCCTGCAGACGCGAGCTCCCACGGACCTGCTTCCTCCACCTGCGCCCACCTCCCAGTGTCCACCCAGCTCAGCAACCCCTCCGTGATTAATCCAGCCAGGCTTGGGATCCAATCACTCCTCCAAGATTCGCCCTCAGAGTTTTGGGGATAATTTATGCTCACACTGCAAGATGTGTATATGACTCCACCTGTCAGAACCCTTAGAATAGCCGCATGCTGAGATGCCTGCATCGTAAGGACCTCTCCATCCCTTCTCCTGGAAGCTCCACATGCAGCCACTGCCCAGGGAGACCTCACCGGTGGGGGGTGGCGGAACTGACTTGTCACCCCACTCGCAACAACCTTTAGCTTGGCACTTCAGCTGTCCAGGCTTCTGTGCATCCATCGTTAGAGTAGGAACTCCAACTTCCTCGTTTTACCAAGGTTACCACTGGGGATCAAGATGAGTCCATTGCACAATTAAAGTAGGAACGTAATGCTCCACTTCACACTCAGTGGTAAGATGCAGTCTACCTAAAATAGTCTGCTAATATCCGTCATTTCTCTATCCATGTGGCTAAGTGTGGAGATTCACATTCCTCTGAGGAGTGTAATACGTGTAATTTGAATGTCTTCTAAAGTCACTTATTGGAACAGTTCATTTGAATTTAATGCAGAGATAACAGCGGGTCTTAGGAATTATTAGTAGGGAAACAGAAAGTCGCCTGGACAGATTTAGCAAAGATGAGTAAAACGAGGTCAAATTTACTCTTGGAATCAAAATCTTATCTAATGTAAGAGATGTAGCAGATGCAAAATATCACTCGCTTTTCTGGTATCAAGAAAGCCTGCATCTGCACTAAGATTCCCTTTGTCTACATTTTTAAGCATTTACTGACTGCTCCATTCCGACTCCATGCAGGTATTTCTGAAATCGTCTTAGAAGTTACTGTTTATTCAATGAGGAGTACTTCAATAGCTTCCCTGTTTCATCTTTTTTACAAAATAACAGCTTTTCCTCATCATTTTTCAGGCCAGTTTTGTGGTTTTTAAGCTCTTGTGCCTTTTATTGTCAGACTGCAAGCCGCTGTGGGGCTGTGGGGCGCTGGCTCGGGCGGGTCTTCCTGTCCCCTCACTTCCCGGCCCATGCAACTTCGCGGCCTCCTGGTGCATATTTCTCAACAACATCAGTAGCTTTTAAAAATCATTAGTATTATGAGCTACCAATCACTTTGCTGGCCCCTGAGTATCACTCTGGTAGCATCGTCTCCCCCAGCTGTCACGGTCACTTCCCTAGATCCTAACAGCCATGGAGTGAAGTTCTGTGGCTCCTACAGACCAGGAGATCAGCCCAGACTGAGCCAGGAGGTGGAGATTGATCTGGACAGTGGCGTACAGGGTGACAGTGAGGACCTGCTCTCCGGTGGAAATACCTCAGCCGAAGGCCCTGAGGCTGCAGGTATAGAAGCGGAATAATTGCTGCTGTGGAGACATTCATGGGCTGTCACTTGCTGAAAACCTGCTCACACAGAAGCCGGCAATCAGCACAACAAAGGCTGCATGAAGTCAATCAAAACCTCACTTGGAGAGCAGAGGCCATAAAGAGCAGAACCTTTGTGACAGGTGCTACAGAGCAAACCAAGCAGATGCTTGCTGATTCAACACGTACCATTGGCCCTTGAAGGTGTGGATCTGGGGTATACCATTGCTTTGCCAAAAGCCTTGAGGATGCCCTGAGCATCCATCTGGTTCTCTTTGAGGATGGTCTAGAGATGGGAAGATGGTGTGAGCTTGGCCCTCACAGCTGTCACGCCTGCATGCTGATGTCCCCACAGTTCTGAGCCCTATATGGTAAGGGGACAGAAGTTACCCCGGCACCACCTTAATTCTCATGGTGATTTACTTTGGGTGGGAACATTGCTTTTAAGAATAAAATAGATCATGTAATTTTTCCTAGAATAAAGGGAATTGAAGTTATTTGAGAGTTTAATATATATTTAAACCAACAACCCCCCTGCAATGCTTCTGGAAAAGCTGGAATCTGGTTGTAGAAAGTAGGATTTAATTTAATTTAATTTTATTTGTTATTTCATTTTGTTTTTACCTAAGCATAACACATAAACTTTTAATGCAGTGCTTACTACTACATTTTGTTATTTTAAAATCATTACATATTTGCACAATATGATGATTACACTCCTTGTGTGGAATTGGTACATGGACATAGCACATCTTAATTCATCTGTTTTCCTTCCCTCCATCTGCCCTCTCTCCATCTTTTCATTTCTTTCTAATCTGAGAAAAAACTATTTCCCTATTGCCCATTATTTGTCTTTTATTTTGCTCTTTATATTTTGAGTTTCTCATATGAGAAAAACCATGTGGTATTTAGGCTTGCAGGTTAGATTTTTTTCACTTAACATTATGGTCTCAAGGTGTGTCATTTTGCAAAAGTGACTCAGGTTTATCTTGCTTTATGGCATAGTAGTGCTCTACTGTGTGTAAATACTGCATTTTCTTTATCCATTCATCTGTTGACGGTCATACAGGCTGCATCCAAGACTTAGTTATAATGAATTGTGCAGCTATAAACATGAATATGCATGTATTCCTATAATACCATGCCTTTAACTCTTTGAAGAAGATATCAAAAGGAGACTAGTGAGGTCAAATGGAATTTCTGGTTTTAGTTTTCTGAGAACTCCCCATACTGATTTCCATGGGGTTGCACCAGTTTACATTCCCTTGCACAGTTGAGAAGGGTCCCTTTTCCTCAGCCTCACCAGTATAGTATTTGATTTGTTGTTTGATACTGGTCCTTCTTTCTGGAGTAAGGCAGAAGCTCAGTGTTATATTAATTTGTATTTCTCTAATGGCCAGAGAAGTGGATCATTCTTTTCAAATGTTTGTTGCCCACTTGTACTTCTTCTGAGACATGTCTACTGGTTTCTAATTGGGCTTTATTTTGGGAGGTCTAACATTTTGAGTTCTTTATATATTCTTGTTATCATTCCTTTGTCTGAGAAATTGCTCGCAATGCCTTTCCTATTCTGCAGGCTGTATTTTCACTCCGCTGGTTGTTTCTTTTGCTGAGCACCATCTCTCATTCCCACCAGCAGTGGACGAGCATTCCTGTTGCTTCATATTCTCATCAGCATCTGCTGTTGTCATTCAGGACAATTCAGAGTGAAGCTGCTCTAAGAGTGTCTGGTACTCTCTGATCATCGAGTTAACTGAAATGCAGTGATAGTCTCTGTCACTGTGCATTTTTTCATGTTTGTCATGTGTATATCTTCTTTGGTGAAGTGTCCATTTAGAATTTTTGTGTGGTGATTTTCTTCCTTTTGAGTTTTACAAATGTTCTGTATTTTTTAAAAATAAAAGTCTATTGTTAGCTATAGGTTTGAAAATATACTTTGCTTTCCTATGGATTGCTGCTTCAGCCTCTTGATATTATATTTCAGAGAGCAGAAAAAGTCACTTAAGACTATGCTATCAATTTTTTATGGATCATATGTTTGCTTTTTATCTCAATGTTCATTATTATACCCTAGGTCATCTGGGTTTATTCTGTGTTTCTTCTAAAATTTTGTAATTTTGACTCTTATACTTTGAATGTGATCACTTTAGAGTTAAATTTTGTAAAGGTACAAAATCTATATCTAGATCAAATGTGCATATGTGTGTGTGTGTAGTTATTACAGAATGTTTGCCAAACAGACTGTCTTTGTTCTATTGTATTGCTTTTGTTTTTGGTCAGAAATCTGTAGTTACCTGTTATATTACTCAGTTATTCATCCTATTTTATTCATCTGTTTATGCCTTATTTGACCAACACTTGACTAAATTGGTTTTATAATAAATCTTAAAGTTTATTAATGTTAGTTTTATCAGTTTTGTCATTTTGCAATATTGATGTGCTATGTTTGTTGTTTTACCTCTTCACATAAATTTCAGAATCAGTGTCAATATCCAGATATAGTGGTCTGGGGTTTTTATCTTAATTCCACTGGAACTGTGGATCAAGTAGTGAAGAACTGACATCATTATGTTGAGCCTTATCACCTACGAACATGGAATATGTCTCCTTTTGTTTAGTTTTCCCTTGTTAACTTTCTTCATATAATGTACATATTTTGTTAGAGTTATATCAAAATCATTTTTATGGTACTGTAAATAGTATTCTGTTTTTAAATTTCAAATTCTGACAATGTTGTGGGCATATAGGAAAACTATTAATTTTTGCACATTAATCTTAAACCTGATACTTTCCTATAATTACATAATAGTTCTGTAAGTTTTATGGTGACACTTTAGGATTTGCTGCTTTAAAAATTATTGCATGTATATACACAGTTTAGGGTGGTTTTTTTCCCCTAAGATATACCTTCTACTTTCCTTTCTTTTCTAATTTGAATAGTTTGACATTGCAGAATGAATTTTCACAGTAATGATGAGATGGACATTTTTGTCTTCTTGATCTCAGAGGGAAGGCATCTGATCTTTTTATTAATTATTATGCTAGTTGTATGATTCTTTGTGAATATTTCACAGATTTCAATTTCTAGTCTTCTGAGCTTGCTTTTCAAGCCAGGAATGGTTGTTGGATTTTGTCAAATGCTTTTATGGATCTTTGCTATAACAAAATGAATTTTTAAAAACTATGCGTGTGAGCACCACTATTGTTTTTCAGTTTTTGGACACATCATGCATATGTGGGATACATTTACTGGGCTATCGTCATAATAATTTTTATGCATGTTCAGGTTCTATTTGCTAATACTGTATTGAAAGATTTTCCCCTGTGTTTATGGGATACTAATTGTAGCTTTTCTTTTTGTGGTGGCTTATTCTGGCTTGGGGGCCAGGTGAATATTGAATCAGGAGGAGTTAGGATGAGTTTTCTCTGTTTCTAGCTCATGAAAGCCATTGTAGGAAATTGGTTTGATTTTTCCCCTGAAATGTTTGGCAGAATTCGCTAATGAAACAATCCAAGTTTGGTGCTTTTTATTACACAACATTAGTAATTATTGATTTCATTCTTTTAATCTACATAAACCTACTCAGAATATCTATTTCTCTTTGTAGCAGTTATAGTAGATATTTTTTTTGAAAGAATTGGTCTACTTCCTCTAATTTATTATTTTGGGAGTGTAGTTATTAAGACTTGGGGCATCGTATTTAATGTCCATATGTTCAGTGGTGGCAGCCTCCCTCTCGAATGAATACTGGATTTCAAAGTCTTCAGACCTCTGTTTTGGTCAGATGCAAGTCATCCCCAGAAGCTCTCGTTCACTGCCCATCACCATGGCCATGTTTACCTTCACATCACAATGCTGCTCTGCTCCATCTGCGCTCCCTGGCACCCTCTTCACATTCCCCTTTCTTGCCAGGTGTGGCTCCCAGGAGAACCCCGGCCACAAACTACCTCAGTGCCAACCCTAGGTCTGAGTCAGCTACCCAGGAATCCCAGCCAACAACAACAGTGTCGCAAGGAGAGTCCCAAGAGGTGGTATCCTTGATACAGCAGGGTGACTAGCTCCAAGCTCTTGCCGCCATGCAGAAATACTGACACTGTCCATAAAGATCAGGACTTGTCACTATTAAATTTCTCAGAATCTCAACAATGGTCAAAGGCTTAGAATTGCTAAAGGAACAGGAAGTTAAGAACAAAGCACCGGGAATGATGGGGAATCTTCTTGGGGTTTTCCTTTCTTATGCAGCAGCAGCCCTGGAGTGGAGACAGCACCTGGCCCCTGGAGAAAGCAGACTTTCTTCACCTGTTCTGGCGGTTGTCTGCTCCCAGCTTAGGGAGCTGATACAGACACTCCTCTCTGGTTTCCCCTAGTCAGAACTGAGGTTGGAGGGAGGCATAGGAATCACTGTTGATGCCTGCAAGAATCAGACATTCCAGAATGCCTTACAGCCTGTCTTGGTTACTTTTCGCTCGTTGCCGAGACAAAATACCTGACGCCCAAAGTTAGAGAAGGAAAGGTTTATTCTTACAGTTTCTCAGGAGTTTCAGTCCATAAAGTGGGCTCCAAGGCAGCATGGGATGACGGGGCTACAGTTCATGGCGGCTGCAAGCTGCAAGCAGCAATCCACGCTGGCGAGAGAGAGAGGGCGGAAGCCGGGGAAGCAAACAAGAGGAAGACCCGCCTTCCCTTATACTGTATCTCAGCTCCACCCCTGGGAGGGTGTAGCAGTCACATCATTAATCCTGGTGCTAGACAACAAACTGATCACAAGCATCAGACTCAGCCCCATCAAAAGTATGAGGACTTGGGGGTACATAGCATATCCTATACATTCCACCCCTGGACCCCCAAGGACTCATGTACACTCTTACTACAAAAGACATTTAGTCCATCTCTAAGAGTTGCCAAAGTCCTACCAGTTTCAGCATTGCTGAAATGTCCAAGTCCCAAATCTCTTCCAAGATCTATGGCAAACTCTTAACTGTAACCC
>RJWM01020252.1:0-13529 GCA_004363535.1 Dasyprocta punctata
GAGGATGGCTCCTCACAGGGTAGATGCTAAGGAAATGAAGTTGAGTGGAACAAGGTCAGCCCAGTATCCTCGATTTTAGGATTGCTGTGACAGAGTGCACGTGCTGGGTAGGTTGGAACTACAAACAGTGGTCTTGTCACAGTTCTGGAGGCTCAAGTCTGAAGTCCAGGTTCCGGCAAACCCTGCTCTTCCTTGGCTCTGGAGGATGGTCCTTCCTTGACTCTTGGCACTTCTGGTGGCCCTGAGCCTTGCCCTGTCCTGACTTCTGAATCTGAGCTCCCTTTGGGCAGGCATCAGTCTTGTACACCTGAAACAGGTATCTTAGTTGGAGGAACTGGGTCTGTCTTGTGCACCACTGAGAAGATGCTGCAGGTGTGGCACACGGCCTCTCTCTGTTCTCTGCTCTCTGTGCCCTCTCCTGCTGCACCCCTGCCACATGCTCCCCTTTCAGTACCCACTGAAGAACCCCTGGCTCTGAGCCAGGCTCGCTTGGCTGGGACGCATACTTGGTCTCCACAGGGGTTCAAGTACAGGTACCTAGAGCTAATGCCTGGAGCAGGTCCTCTGCCCAGAGGCAGGGCCACAGGACTTGGGGACTTCTGCACACTCAGAGTCCCCAGTTTAATGGGCTTCAGATGCCCACAGTGGTGAATTTCTCCTTCTCTGAGTTGCTTTCCTTTTCTTCCTGTTTCATCTCTCCTCTCCCCTCCCAGATCCATATCCCAGTAAATGACCTCCCTTGCATCCAAGTGATTGCATGCTCTGCTTCTGTGGGAACCCAGCCTAAGATATCACAGACAACAGACAATGGCCCCAGGCTTGCAGCTAAACTAGGACTTCTTGAACCAGCTAATGGGTGCGTTCATCTGTAGGCCTCACACAGAGATGGTGCCAGAGAACTTAGGCTGAAATGAGGGCAGTAACCACTTGCCCATCTCTGACCACTGCAGGGGCCACACACTCTCAGTGCCTGCTATGGGCACCAGCCTGCTCTTCCCTGGCCAAAGGAAGCCACCTGAGTCCATTGAGGTCACCATGGCCTAAAGGAACACCGTTGGGTCCATGTGCAGCATTCTGAGGCTGAGGGAACTCTCAGGTTCTCACATGAGCCAGCTGATCAAGACCTATCTCCTTCCAGAGGATCCTGAAATACAGCTGCCCTGGCAGCACGATCTCCCAGTTATCTCTGTGCCAGCAAACTTGGACAAATCACCTTGAGCATGTGTTTGTGTTTGTGTGCCTGAGAATTTGTATGTATATACATGTCTGAGAATTTGTATCTGTGTACATGTCTCTCTGTGTAGGTGTACCCATGTTTTTGTGCTTTGCTGTGTATTTGTGTGTGTGTGTGTGTGTGTGTGCGCGCGCGCGGTGGCTGCCTGTCATTATGCTGCTAATGGAAATACTGCCACGGATCGCAACTCTCAATTAGCTCCCAGGGTGATTGCTGTGACAGCCAGTTACTGAACAGCAAGGCCTAAAGGAATGAATTAATTTGTAATACACGGCAGTTAGAGTCACTGTGTTAGCAACGGGGGCTCAGCAGCCAGAGACCCTGATTAGAGGAACTTGGGGTCATTTGGCACCAGCAGGTACCTGAGAGGCCTCTCCCTTGTGGCCTTGACCTGGGAGGGGGATCAGAGGAACATCGGGAAGCTTATCTGAGTCAGGTCCATGCAACCCAAGGGGGTGCGCTCTGGGAGTGCCGGCTGGCACACAGACCAAAGGCCCAGGGTGTTCGGAGCTTGGGGAGAGCAATGATACTCCTCATGCTTCCTATGCGTCTCTCTATGTATCCAGAGAGGTTTTGCCTCCCTGGTGATGATGCAGTGTTGTAGGTAGAAGATATGTGAAAAGGAGACTTGTCCACGTTCCAGATATGAAATGAAAAGACCCAGAGGTAACGGTGGGAAAAGGCTTTCAGAAACAATGCATTCAAGTGGGGGCACTGATTTCTGGGGATCATAAGCCAGGGAGATCTAGACGAGGCACTGGGATTGAATATGGTCCTAGAATTCTGTACCCTGAAGGCCGAATGCACCCATCTCTGCAAGGGAGACTTTCAGGGAAATGCTCTTGGCTCAGCCTGTCCCAAGGGAGAGAGAAAGGTGTTTCCAGTTCCTCTATTCCACCTCTGGCTGTGAAATGGAAAGAGTCCAGAGTCTTAAATTCTTTTTGTCTTCACTGGTCTGCAGTCTTCCCTTGCTTTTCTTGACCTTCACCTGGTTTTTGAAGTAAGTAAGTCAGTTATTTTGCAGATGTTGGGTTAACCTGCTGGCTTTTCATAATGAGGTTCAGTTTACTCATTTGGAAGGGAATTTCACAGAAGTGAGACTGTGTTGTTGTCAGTGCCTTGTTAGGAGGCTCAAGATGTTGATTTAACCTAAAACTGGTGATAATAATTTAAACACTGGTAAAATGATGTCTGCCAGGTTTCAAGTTACTATGTTTCCTTCTGTAAGAAATAAATCATTCATGGGAAGATACTCAGAGGCTATGAAAGTATCCTGCTTCTCATCAAACTTTCACCCATTAGTTCTAGCATCCTTTGATGATTTTATACTCCATCATTCCTTCTATATTTATTGCTTGGCATTCTGCTGAAGGAAGAACTATCCCTTCTCCCTCAATTACTTATTAATTTACATCAGTGTGGAATTAAGAATGCTTGTTCTATTCAGGGAGTTATAATTCATTACTATTATTATTCATTTTGATGCTCAAATTGTCCCACATTTGGCCAGAGGGATTCCTTCAGCTGATTCCTGTGTCCCCATTATTCTTTGAGCATACCTCACTGTCTGGCAGACCAGATGTTTTAGCCTCCTCATCTACCTTTCTTGTCCCAGACCAGGAAAGAGCCTTTCCTCTGAGGACACTTCTGAGACTGATTTAATTTGGTTTTTCTGGAGTACTGTGGAAGGCCTCCAAAGGACACCTGCCAGGCATGTTCTCAGAGTCATGTGGTCTGGTTGGCATGTGTTTCATTAAGTCCTCCTCTCTGAGTAGTTATGATTTTATAATTTATAGTAGTAATAAACCTACTTATTAACTCTATTGTTTTCATTTTCATTGTCTTGTATTTACTTTTCTCATTAGAGATTCAGCAATATCCACACACATAGAGCTGAATGAAATGAAAACATAGACCATCCTGCTGGAGGAATAGACCCCAAGGGATTAGCAAAGGCCTTCTCCAGAGACCCAGGTGAAGTTGTAATCTAGATTTGGGATCAAAAGAGAACCAAGAAGAAGTCAACCCATTCCTGTGAGCCAGTGGTGGTTATGCATCCCTGAAAGAGAACCAAGAAGAAGCCAACACCTTCTTGTGAGACAGCCAGCACAAGGGCTGGGAGATAAGAAGTGCTGAGCACCACCCCCCACCAAGCAACCAGCTGATTCAGAGAAACACAGGCCAGGATGATAGCCACTGAAGTAAAATAACAACTTAATACCTGTATTATTTGATTGACTTTGCAGGCCTAAAGCCAGTAGCTGAGCATCTATTTAGAGAATAACAATATGCAATATAGCAACTATGGGAGATTTCCTTCTGAAGGTGGTAGCCTTTGTTAATTTCTATTATCTTGTTTTAAAGTCCTGTATTGTTTTCATTGTTTTGTTTTGTTTGATTTTATTCTGTTTTGTTTTGTTTGATTTTATAATATGTGATGGCATGGGCAGCTATTTTGAAGATAACAAGATATGTTATGGTAACCATTGTTGATTTCCTATTATCTTGTTTTGAAGTCCTATATCACTTTCATTGTTTTGTTTTGATTGGTTTTATTCTGTTCTGTTTTATTTGATTTTATTATATCTGGTGGTATGGGCAACTATTTTGAAGATAGCAAAAAGCATTATGGTAGCCATTGTTGATTTCCTATTACCTTGTTTTGAAGTCCTGTACTACTTTCACTGTTTTGTTTTGTTTGGCTTTATTCTGTTTTATTTTGTTTGTTTTTATTCTCTTTAAATAAAAGTAGATTTGGGATCAGCACACTACAACCCTTTCCCACTTGGTAAATAAATTTTTATTAGACCACAGCTACACTCTTGCTAGTCTGTTTATTCTAAATGATCACTTTTGCCCTACAATGCAGGACTGAGTAATTGTAACAGCGAATACATGGCTTCCAAAGCCTAAATATTTACTATCTGAATTTTTACAGAAAGAGTTTGGTCTAGAGGTGATGCTGAGAAGCCAAACCTACAAGAGGAGCTAAATATTACTGAAATAAACAAGAAACCTGGTGCTTGTTAATTCAGATTCCTGTACACAACTATTAGAAAGTTTTTGCACCTTATATCAGGATTAGTGTATGTGAAGCCAACATGTAAAGCAGAAGTCATTGTCTCTCAAAAGTTGCTATTTGGAGACTGATATTCCATTTCTCACTGAGTCCAGTGCAACCAGTTTTATCAGCATTCGAGAATCTGCACTGAGCATTTCTACAAAGACCACATGGAAGGTGCATAGAGCTACTATAGGCAGCAGCACCAACCCAGAGACCAGCAGGCTCAGATCTGCTGTGTAATCAACTGCAATTTTGAAACCAAATCACACAGAGAGTAGCAGTGTTTACAGAGAATAAATGATTAAAAGCCCTAGAATAGCATTCCCAAGCTCTCTCATTTGGAAAATTGCAAAAGAAAATTGAAGTGGGAAATGTTTTGCCAACATGAAAGGGTGGGAAACACATGCAGGCACACATACAAACATTTAAATGTAGGTTGAGATAGACTTAGTATCTATACCCTTGCCAATTACCTCAGTTATTAGTGAATGGAACACATAACTGCATGCAATTACGAGTGGTTCAAAACTGATTTGAAAGGTGATTCCTAAAATATTCAAAATGCTATTTTTTATTAATATGGTGACAAGACACCATTCCCTCCCCATTGGATTAGACAAATGTAAACTGGGTTACACCAGGTAATGACCAAACAAATACTGGGGAACTGAGAATGCTTCAGCACTGCTGTGGGAGGGAAGTTGATAGGAGCACTTTGAAGAACCGTTTGGAAAGGAGTAGTAAACATACAATGTGCACATTTGATCACGGAGCAATTCTAGCACAGTGGTTCTCAAAGCACCCTCCTCCTATTCTTCAGATACTTCCAAAGAGAATTTCAAGGTCAAAACTATTTCAGAACAGTGCTAATGTGTCATTTGTCATTTGTAATATCATATGTCCACCATTTGGTGTCAAAGTAATGGTGGGTAATCAAGACAGAGGCCTTAAATTGTGTTCATTGTTACTCTATTCTTCACTGCCATGCGTTTCGCAAGGGGAAGCACAGTTTTACTAAAGAATGTTGTTGATGGAGCAGTAAATTTTTTAATTTTTAAAAATCTTGACCCTAGAGTTCCCATCTTTTTAGCCTTGCATAATGCAATGGGAATTGTGCATGAGGCCCTTCGGCTGAATACTCGAGAGGAGCAGCACGCTTGTGACTGTCAGAGTTGGAAGATGAACTTACTACTTTTTAATGGAACACTACTTTTTCTTGAAAGAGCAGCAGACAAACTATGGATATTCAGATCTGCATATTTGGTAGATGTGTTCTCAAAAAGGAAGTGAGCTGAACCCTTCAAGAAAAACAAGTGTCACAATTGTTGACATAATTAAACTCGAAATTTCAAATTCAGGAAAACTTGTATCATCCACCATGAATTTGACAGCTTTCAGTACTTAAAGACACTTTGGTAAGCTCCAAGTGATACTAATGATTTTTGATGTTGTGCTATAAAGTATGCCAACATCTGGAAGATCAGGACTCAGTAAATAAGTGCTCTCCAAATGGTCAATGTAGAATGGTATGAAAAGCAGGAGTAAAAGATTTATTTGGAGAATGAGATAGATCAATGACTTTCGCTGTAATACAATACAAAACGTTCACCTATGTGGGTTTAGATTTCATAATACCACTTATCTTTAAGAAATGTCCACATGTTCACTTTTGGTATATTCTCCAAGAATGCTACTGAGTTACTCCTCCCTTTTCCAGCTATGTGTCTCTGAAGCCTCAATTTATTGGAATATACATTGAGAGAGAGACAGAGAGAGAGAAAGACAGAGGCAGAGACAGAGACAGAGAGAAACAGAGACAGAGAGAGATAAAGACAGAGAGACAGAGGCAGTGCTTCATATCTTACTAATTTTTTATTTTGAAAAAGTTTTTTTCATAAAAAAGGTACTATTTTCATTGACATACAATGGATTTATCATTGGCATCTCAAATTCATAAATAATATCTTTAAAATTCTCAGTTTAAAAATCATATATTGATAGATTATAGCTATATATGTTTATGAAGCACAAAGTGATGTTTTGTACAGTGTGTGTGGTCTATGGTCATACCACCCTGAGTGCACCTGATCTCATCTGTATAGTGTGAGTGTGTGCCTGTGTGTGTGTTGCTTGGGATCAAACCCAGGGCCTTGCATGGGCTAGACAAGAGCTCTACCACTGAGCTACGCCCTGGCCAATAGTATAAATTTTGAAAACAATGTAGAATGATTAGATCAACTCAGCCAAACCATTTATTCCTCAAAGACCTGACATCTGTGATGAGAACATTTGAGATCCATCCTCCTGACAATATTGAAAAATATGATTTTAAAATATTAGCTGTACTCACCATGACGTTCAGCAGATCTCAAAGAAGTCCAACTTCTTTATCTTGTCTAACCAAGTCTTTCTACCCTTTGATTATCATCTCCCCAGCCCTCTCAACCTCTGCTTCTCATCACCCTACTCTGCTTCTGTAAGTTCAACTGATTTAGATTCCACATAAATGAGAGTGTGTGGTATTTGTCTTTCTGAGTTTTACTTATTTCACTTAGTGTAATGTTCTCCAGTTCCATGCACGCTGTTAGAAATGACAAGACCTTTTCCTTTCTAAAATTGAAATAGTATTTCATTGTGCATATTTGTGTATATTGTTATATTTTTATAAGCTATTTTATTTTGGTTAATGTATTAATTGTGTATATTAATTGTGTCAGTGTGATTTTTTTTAGCACATTCATATGGCATGTACTGATCAAATCAGGATAATTAATGTTTCCCTGCCCTTATATTTTATGTTTGGAGACCTCAAGATCTTCTCTTATAGATTGTTATAAAGCATACAATAGGTTACTCTGCATTGTAATCACTCTACTGTGTTTCAGAATATCATTCTTTCTACCTCACTGGGTTATGGCACCTCTTATCCAAACTCCCTTTATTCACTCGCCCCCTCCCACCCTTCTCAACCTCTAGTAGTCACTGGCCTACATTTAGGTTAGAAGTTTTCAGCTTGTGCATATGAGAGAAAAGATGCAGTAGTTGTTTTTCTGTCTGGCTTATTCCATGTAACATGATGGCCTCCAGGTCTATTCATTTTTATGTAAATGAATGATAGGCCCTTATTTTTCCTGACTGAACAGTACTTCATTGCATATTTCTGTATACATTCATCCATTAATGGGCTCATAGGTCGATTCTGTATCTTAGTTATTGTGAATGGTGTCTCAATAAACATGGGAGTGCATATGTCTCTTCGGTTTGCTTACGCATCTTCTCCATCCATTCATCCACTGATGGATGCTTAGGTTGGTGTTGTCTCTTGGTATCATGAATTCTACCACAGACTCTGTGAGGGTTCAGGCATTTCTCCAACATCCTGATTTAGGATCTGTTAAGTAAATGCCCAGGAGAGAGATTCTCAGATTTAATTTCTAAACTGACAATTATGGTGTCTATTGGTAGATATTACCCCCTTGAACAAAGTTCTTTGTGGTCTTTAATAATTGTCAAGTGGGTAAAGGGGTCCTGGGTCCCATCTCTTAAGGAAGATGGGCCCTAGGCACAGGGGTGGTTCCTGTGGGATTCTTGCACTCACGGGACCTCTGTTAAGCAGGATCTCTCCTCATGGAAGATCCAGCTCCAGGGTTCTAAGAGGATCCCCAGGATTTAGGGTCTTTAAGTGGTACCCCAGGGTGAATGTGGAGAAAACCTGCTGAGAGCAGTGGCTCCCACTTGTCTGTTCTTCAAAAGTCTTTGGGCAGGATTGGGAGCCAGCAAGATTTCTAAGCAAGGTTTCAGGTAGAGTCCAAGAATCTGTACCATTTTGGTTTGGATGGATTGGTTGTTTAAATCGCCATAGTTGATTATAATGAATTCAATTTAAAAATGTACATCAGGTTTGGAGGATATCTGAAGGAATGACCTGTTGTAAGCAGTCATTCATCTATTCATTTTATACAAGGTGCTAGGATCAAAGATGTGGCCTAGACATGGTGTCTGCCTTCAAGGGGTCCAAATCTAAGAGGGCAAGCTCGTCCATTAGCAATTCATTCACAATGTAACTGCCGGCAATCGCCCTGAGAGTATGGAGGTAGGAGGGGCCCCATGCTCACTTTGAAGTGGGTCATAAAGGAGCTCTAGGGAGCCCTGCAGAAGCAGTGGAAGGAGGTAAAGAGACAGCAAGACTGACATAAGAGGAAAGGAGCTAGGCTTTTCTACCATCACTCAACCTTCAATACAGTAGCACAGTGAAGTTGGCTTTTCAGGGAAATATGACATTACAACAGTGAAGTTGGCTTTTCAGGGAAATATGACATTACAAACAAATTTAAAAAGTCTTTTTTCATGCAAAATTTGAAATAATTCAGATGCTACTTTATACTTATTCATGTGGATCTCAATTCTGTGGGTTTGAAATCAAGAAAGATTTTTGGGAATGCACCTTGCATAAACCCTGGCCTGCCTGGAACCCTGCACATGCTGCAGGCCATTACCTACTCTCTGGGTTCCCAAGTGGTGCAGGCCCGGCCCCACCTGGAGGAGCTCATGGCCAGATTGACATCTTGTCTCCCCATTCTGGCAGCCTGTGATCAGAGTCAGGAAGGAGAAAAGGCAGAGGAGGACACCGCCAGGAGCCCAGCAGAGAGAGGCAGGCACAGGTAGTCTGGACTTGGGCCAAGTGGAGTAGGAAGGGTTTACCCAGGCACCTGCAAGTGCCATTTTCAGAGGCGTGAGGAGGGGCCAGACAGTGAGCAGAAGAGTTGGAGTGGCTGGTTGCTGGAAGGCTTGAGTGTTCCTTCTCTTCCCTTTCTCTCTCTCCTCCTCTCTTTCCTTCCCTACCTTCCTTTCCCTTCCCAGTGCAAAGCAACACCACTGCTCCAGTCCTCTGAGTAGCACTTTTGGTCACTTAACCCAAAAAATACTAAACACCCACCCTACTACATGTCAAGCACTGTTCCATGTGATTATAGGGCCGCATCAATGAAAGAAATAAGCCAAAATTCCTCGTAGGAAAAAATGATCCTAAAAAGATAAATAGATGTTACAAAAACTAATTGGGAAGCCATTAGGCTGAGATGGCTCCAACACCTGGGTCATCTACAGGTGCAAACCAAACCCTACTCAGAGTGTGTATCATAGCCCAGGAAAAGGAAACATAAGCCTGACCAACAGAAACCACCAGCTAACCTCTGACTTTGCATGTTGATCAGTCAGATATGTTTTTGTCTTGCTCCAGAGATATCTCTTAAAAGTTTTCACCCTGTGTCCCTCTATTGAGCACTGTCCCTGTACCACTTGGGCTCTGGGCTGTCCCAATCATCGCTTGCTGTTTGCTCAAATAAATTCTTTGAAAGTTTAATGTGCCTAAGTTTATCTTGTAACATAGCCTATTTGTATAGTGTAGTAGAAGGTGATAAGTACACTGGAGGAAAATGAGACACAGGAGGGGGCCATGAAAGCTGGTCAGGGCTGTGCGTGTGTGTGAGGGGGGGTATGTGTTGGTGCACAAATTAGGAGAGGCTGCATTGAGAAGGTGACATTTGAAGGTTTCTTTTAGATTTCACTCAACTGTGCCCCATTTATATGTGTATGTGTAGACAGGTGAGTATTTCACCAGCAAGACTGCAAAGTCTTCTTCCAGGGCAGAAACTGTTCTGTCTCCTCCATTATCCACAGGGTCTACTACAGACTTGAGCTTCTCATGGATATTCAAAAAGACTTCTTGGAAGAAGGAATGGAAAAGAAATAAATAAGTAAGCAAAATGTAATGAACGAGTCTATAAGATAAAGGCCCTGCTTCCTGTCATCTTGAGATTGGGCATTTCGTCCCGCCAGCCAGAAAAGCCCTCCTTCCAGTGCAGCAGGAAAGGATGAGACTTGGGCAGAGGAAAGCCCAGCGTAAGGCAGGGTAGGAGTAGGACTGGTAGGGAGGGTGAGGCAGGTGAGGTGAGGGAGAGGAGGAGGAAGGTCCACAAAAACCAGGAGGGGTGACAACAAAAGATCAATAAGTGCAGCAGGGAAGTGACAGCAACCAGCCAGGGAGCGCTCCTCCCTTGATTAGAATTCATGAACTCCCCTCTTACATTAAGTCTTTATATGACACCTGGCCTTTAATGCAAAGCTGGCTGAGAACATTAAAAATTAAAAGCCGAAGGTAGGCTACATCCATCTCTGATAGCGCAGCTCCCCTCCTATCTGAGGCCTGCACAAAGCTATTACACATTGATAAATTATTTTGGGTAATAGCCGAGATATTACATTGTTTCTGAGTGAAGGTAAAATCTCTCCCTGACACGGGCATTTATCAGGAGTGCCTTTCATCCTATTTATTATGGGCCAAAGGAGCAGGGGGCTGTGGTCAGCTGTGGTGCTGGGCTGGGTCCCCTTCTCTCCTGCTCCCCTCCCTCTGTCACTTTCTTGATGGGGCACTGATGGGGCTTGTGACAAGTTAATTATTAACTAAAGATATGCAATTCACCTTAGAGGGGCAAGGCTCTGGGGTTGCTGAGTGATCAGATTCATTGAGGGCCGGTAGCATAACAGCCTCAGTCCTTGACTCCACGCTGCGCCACTTGGTAAAGATGACCCCAATATCTCTAGCCTGCTCACTACCACTTGGGAGGAACTCCACTTAGCTGGGTGCCAGTTCTATAATACCACACCCCTATGCCTTCTCCATCTTCTGCAGGAGGCACCAATCAGAATTGCCAGATTTGCTCCACGAAGGATTTTGGGGACTTTGCTGAGGAGCCCTTTCCATGAAACATACACCCGAAGGTACGCCCTGTATCTAGGCTGGAAGCCACTGCCTCCCACTGCAGGACTTCAAAATTGGTGCCCTCTGCTCCTCCTGCCTTCCCTTCTCCTTTTCCAACCTCTCCAGCCTCATGGTAAACTCCTCAGTGGTATGCTTGTGCTCACTGTGCAGGGAAAAGGCTGCAGCCTTCAGAACCTGGCTTGGTGAAACCTCCTGAGCCTGTGATAGGTGCATAATATTGCCAGCTCCCCAGGGTAACTGTTAGAAAGGGTCACGTGGGAAATGGCGTGGCCTGCTGTAGGCAGTTTCATGTGTGGATTAATGAGTGTGTGCATAGACACAGTGCTATGGGCTGCCAATATTGGCTTTTGGAGGTGCTCAGAATCACCCATGCATAATCCTTCCTGGGAGAAGCAATCCTTACAGGAATGTTTCCCAAGTGCCTATTTCCAAGCACAGTGCTAACTGCTTAGTAAACAGCAATAAACATCACAGATGCAGTTCCTGCTCTCCAGTTACGCAATCTGATAGAAGCAGCCTACTGTTCCCAAAGGAGAGAAGCAGTGCTCTGGGGATTTTGTCCCCTGACGTAGGGTGTCTCATTGGCCTTCCATCTCTGGATGGGAGTTGCTCCAACTCCCATTGAGTGTGTGTACACAGTGGGGCCCGATTGATATTTCTGGAGTGGAAGGTGGATGACTGAAGTGGGAACGTTGCTTCCTGGTGGACCAGTGTAAATCACTGAATCCATTAAGACTTGAGGCATGTCTGGGGCTTGCTTTCTAGGAAACAAGGGCTGTCAGCTCAGATCAGGGAAACTGTCCATGCCCAAGCCCCAAAGAAGAAAGGTGATAACCCACAAAAAAGAAGTGTCCATCATCGCTGGATGTAAGCTAGGCAATGAAGTCCTCACTGCCGCTGCCATAGTCAGAATGATTGTCCTCTTTCTGGCATTCTGTCTAATGACCAGATATCCACAGAGCCTGCCAACCAGCAGGAGGAGGGGATGGTCACTCCTAGCACACACTCCCTCTGGGCTCAGTTCTTCTCTATCTGAGAAGAAGCCCAGAGTACAGGGTGGGTAGGTGCTGAGGAAGCCCGGGCAGATAGGCTCCAGGCTTCTACACCCTGGTTGGTCTTCTTTCCAGCCCCCACTTGTTATGGTTTGTGTCTAGGTGCCTCCCCCCAAGCCTCATGCAGTCATGGAGGCATCTGAATCTAGCATTCATGATTGGTTTGTTGTCTAGCACTGGGATTGGTGGTGTGAGTGCTGCACCTGCCGAGGGACGGAGCTGGTATACAATTTAAGGGAGGGAAGAAGGTGTGTTTTTCCCCCATTTTGCCCTGTTCACTCTTGCTGTTTGCAGCCGCTATGAACGGCTGCCCCTCTGCCATGCCATCCTGCCTTGGAGCCAACTGAGTATGGACTGAAACCTCCAAAACACTGTAAGATAAATAAACCTATCCATCCTTAATTTTGGGCATCAAGTATTTTGTCTCAACAAGGACAGAAAAGTAACCAAGATACCACCTCTCCAGCCAGCCTTCTTGATCTTGGATGTGACCAGGTGATTGCCTCTCCCTTTTGACTTCAGTCCTGGATGCCATCCTTCCAGTATCTCAATTCCATTCTCTGCTATCCAGGACCAGCTTGGCCCCACCCTGCACCTGATCATGTTTCCCAAAGGACTTCTGGGCCCTGATGATGGGAGGACTTTGGCATCTTTGTGCTGTGGATTGAGTGATTGAGTTCCTCTTGTTGGAGCTTTTCTTATTAGGGGAGGCACAAGTCTAAAGTGGTGATTGTCGGCCCCTGAGTGAGCTATTTCCCTTCTTCCTCGTGCGAGTGTTGACTGGTCCTGCCAGTTGAACAAAGCCATCACCATGGACTGGAGGACAAGGGAGATATTTTACTCAGCATGTGTGAGGAGGCAGAGAATAGCAGCAGCCTTGCCCTAAAAAGCTGATTGTGTGTTCGATTTTGTTTTGTTTTGTTTTTTTGGTACTGAGGATTGAACTTATGGCCTCACACTTGCCAGGCAGGCCCTTAGCCACTGACCTAAATCCCCAGCCCCAAAAACTGATTGTGTAAAGCAAAGTAAAAGACCAACCAGGGAATGCTGTCTAAAACGAACTCAAGCCGGGCGTGGTGGCGCATGCCTTTAATCCCAGCACTCGGGAGGCTGAGGTAGGAGAAGCGTTGTGAGTTCGAGGCCGGTTTGGGCTACAATGTGAGCACAAGGCTGGCCTGAGCTACATAGTGTGACCCTGCCTCAAAAAACTAGGGCCGGGAGTTTGGCTCAGTGGCTTAAGCGCCTGTCTGGCAGGCGTGAAGCTGTGAGTTCAATCCCTGGTGCTGCAAAAAACAAACAAACAAACAAACAAACAAAAAAACAAAAAACAAAAAAAAACCCATAAATAAATAAAAATAAAAAAAATAAAATGAACTCGATGATGGAGTGACAAATAAC
>RJWM01020252.1:13629-37717 GCA_004363535.1 Dasyprocta punctata
TTGCGCCTGCCAGGGCAGGCGCTTAAGCCACTGAGCCAAACTCCCGGCCCTGGTTTTTTGAGGCAGGGTCGCACTATGTAGCTCAGGCCGGCCTTGCGCTCGCGTTGTAGCCCAAGCCGGCCTCGAACTCACAACGCTCCGCCTACCTCAGCCTCCCGAGTGCTGGGATTAAAGGCGTGCGCCACCACGCCCGGCTAGACCACATGTTTTTAACCACACCCTGGGAAAGATCTGAATGATCAACCATTCCATCTCTTTATTTTCATATGAGAAAACTGAGGCTCAGGGAGAGAACCCCTTGGCTAGAATCAGTAGCAGAGCTAAGGCTAATTCCAAATTCAAAGCTTTTCTCTACTGTGCCACACTCTCACATTCTTTTCCTCTCCCATGTCCCTCCAAGTCCCTGGGAAATCATAATGGCAGAAAGAGGGTGAACCAGGGCCAGGAGAGAAGCAGAGTCAAGAAAGCCAGAACCAGAAAAGGAACAAAACCTTGCCAAAGAAACCAACAAATTACCAAATAGACAGAAGCACAAATCCCCAGGAATCTGGCTTTGCAGGATGGAAGCAGGAGTCAGAAGCCAAACTAGCACCTGAGGTCAGGAGTATGGTGCAGGTAACTCAGGGCCCAGGAGGGCCGGATCCAGGGAGTCAGCAAAGGCAGTGACCAGGAGGCCTCAGCGTTTAGGAAACTAGAAACAGAAGCAGGCAGAGCCAGGGTTCTGCTGAGCAGGAATGATCCCAAGAGGCTGGAGATGGGCACACCAAGAAATGTAAGAGACCCAGAAGGTGCCAGCAGCAAATGAGGACAGAGAGAGCAGGAACAGCATGACGCCAGTGGGGAGATGAGGCTCCTTATTACTGACTAAAGGAAAGGACACAGGCCGCCAGCAGGCCTCAGGCTGTCCCAAATCCACAGCCACGTGCCTGGGATTTATAAGGCTTGTTGGTTTGGAGATGATTCCTGGAGAAGCAAAAAGATGTTAGAAGTGTTTTTGGAGTTTTTTCTGGGTGTTAGGTATATATTTTTCCTTGTTGTTTTTAACAAGTAACTGCTGTAAATATTTAAATGACTTTAATTGCTGTTTAAATTTTTTATTGATCAAACCCAGGACCTCATGCAGGCTGAGGCAAGCACTCTATCACTGAGCTATACCCCCAACCTTTAATCCTTTTTTCTAAAATCAGTCTTGTTTGTATATTTATTTTATTTTAAAGATAGTAAAACCCAACAAAAGAAAACAGAACAAAGCCAATCAAAACAATGTGGCAAAATTGGTACCAAGGTTCAAAGCAGGATACTAGGAGAACAACAATAGCCACCATAGTATATCTTGTTACCTTCACAATAGTTGTCCATTCCACCAGGTAGAGCAAAATCAAACCAAAAACAAAACAGAATAAAACCAATCAAAACAGAATATTGAATAAAGCAAAACAATTAATCAGAACAAAGCAAAACAGTGAGAACAATATTGGACTTCAAAGACAAGATAAAAGGGAATCCCTCATATTTGCTACATTGCATACTGTCATCCTCCCAACACATGCTCAGACTGCTGGCCCCAGGCCTGCAAAACCAACCAAACAATACAAACATTTAGTTGTTTTATGTACCTTAGTTGCTATCAACTCAGCCTGTCTTCTGAACTAGCTGGTTGCTTGAGGTGGGGGGGACACGGTATTTGATTCTCAGCCCGCATGCTGGTAGGCTCACAGGAGTCGCTATCTGACTTTTCTCTCCCTGAAATCCACGCAGCTTGTGCAGCTTACCAGAAAGTCTGACTAGCTGATTTCGTGGTGGCTTCTCCCAGCCCCAGCATCTATTTATTTATTTTTGATAACCAATGAATACTTTTAATAAGTGACAGAAAGAAAATTACTGACTTCTTGACTGATAAAACATTTAGCATAATTATTTTTATTTTAATTATATGCATTTTTTGAATGTGTTCCACATACACTTTCATTATATTATTACTCACCTAAGTATGAGTTTTGTTATTTGGGTAGTACTAATGCCTTAAAAAGATTTATCTTTGTCCATCTTTTCTTCTCTAAAATGTTCCATATCACCTAGTTGCTTTGCTCAAATTTTACTTCTTTACCTTCTCAAAGGTAGTTTGACTCTTTGGGACCATGAATTTTTATTTTTGTTGTACACTTTATATCTTTTTTTCCATTCCCTTTTTCTGTTATTTTGCATAATTTCTTCATATTTGATGATTTACAGACTGACAACTTAATATTGAAATTGCATAGTAAATATTATCTCCTTATTTTCCTCTTTGGCTACAGCTGTTGTATTTTTGCAACAGCTGAAACTCAGCTGTTGCAAATTATATGAGCCTCTCTTCTTTTCATCTACAGGCAACTCATTAATACTTTGTTGTGAATAGAATGAAGTTACTGATGATCAGAAATAGTGATCCGTTATTCCAAATAACGATCTACCTCAGTTTGATCACTTCCTCTTCAAGGATTTGGGTGCTTAACTATTTTAGCGATTTCAACCTGTAATCATCTGTTGACTTTGTTACTTTGGTGAAGGTAGTGCATCAAGTGTGAGGGCTTTGTGGAGCACAAGCATTTATTCCCTGCCTGCAGACACCTGGTGACAGCTGGCGAACCCAGAGGGCTTCATGGAGAGACACAGCGGTGAAGGGGAGCAGTGGATGTAAAGGACGTGGTAGGTGGTGGTGAGTGCTGAGGGCTCAGTCATCCCACACTGGACAGAGCAATTGGCTGGGATCCACTTTGGAGATGGGCCGGCAGAGCCAGCCTTGTTTTTTTTTAATGGAAATTTGTATTGAAACTGGGCCATATAGGAGTTTGACTTGTATGGGACTGTACTTTTAATAAGAATTAAATTAAAAAATTATTAAAAGATACAATACTTGTATACTTATACCTTGGCCTAGAGCTGCATCTTTTCTGCACAATATAAATTTAAACCTATTATTTTAAAATGTTGGCAAGCAGGGCAGCAAGGGATAAAACATTGATGACCTTGCGTTTACTTCTCATTAGAGGTGCCAGGTCCCCCAAGGCCTTTCCACCTCCAGAAGGAAGCCACCGCCGCATAGAAAGGGGTATATTTTCACTGTTTTTTGTGTAGACTGTGGACAATCCTGGAAAGAGACTCCTTGAATCAGAGGGGCAAAGGAATTGTAATCACTAAGGAAGCATAAGCAGTCCAGTTTTGCCTCTAAAGTCTTCCCTAATTCGGTATATTCTTAATCTTTGCAGTATTTCAAGTGGCTAGCTTTTAGGCATGGCTATTTAGTGTCAATGTTGCTAGGGGGTTGGGTTGAGGAATTAGGGGGGAAATCAACAAAGCGGGGAAGGGGCGAGTTTTTACAAACCCAGTGTCTCTGCACCCAGAACCTGGTATGGGGGCAGTGGTCAGAGGGAAACAGAGAGAGAGAAAGATATCAAGTGTAGTAATCAGAATGAAAAATGGAGCTGCGGTTACTTTAAACAAGAGCTAATTCATCACAAGAACGAGTGGATAAGTAGCTGAGTTTCAGGCGTTCAGTAAGTTCCCCGTTCTGCTCCAAAAATTATTCCACCCCTGTCTGCATGTGCCCATAAATCATCCCTTCTTCACATCAGCCCTGATTACCAATTACTCCTGCCTGTAACACGCTTTCCTTGCCCAACAGCACCTGATGGGGCCTTGCCTTTTAATTTTACAAATGCTCCCCCCCCACCCCGCTTTTCTTTCTTCTTTCTCTCCTAGTCTCTCCCCTCCCCCAGGCTCCCATTCTCTCCCTCTCTTCTCTTTTTGTGTCTCTGTCATCGCTCACTTGTATGGGGTTTCCAGCCTTGGGCCAGCCTGGCTGTCTGCAGTGGCCCTTTGGGAGGGGAAGGAAGAGCCACAGTGAGTAGCAGTGGCACTGAAAACCTCTGGGAAGACGTAAGAAGGGCAACGTCCCATCTTCACGGGTGCTCATCCCCAGCCCACATCTTGGTCTCCAGATATGAACGGGGCTAGAGTCCAGGGTTTTCCTAACCTGTTTCTCCCTACGAAGAAAGCTTTACACTCCTGCCAGCTCCTGCATGGTGACAACAGTCGTCATAAATATTCATGGTGATCTGTATCTGCTGCTGACAGTACTGGAGGAGCAGAGGAGGGGAGCCCTGGAGGCCGCCTCCAGCCCAGGTTCCACCCTGACATAGAATCACTCACACTCAGCTACTAACGTATCATCTGCACAATTATTGCTAGGTTTCAGTACCATATGCACCCTATGTTCTTAAAATCAACTTCGAGTTGCTTCACCTTTCAAAAACTTTGTCCTAAGCAAAAATTCATGTGTTTGAAATGATATGTTTTCTCCAATAGCTATGAAAACAAATGCTTAGCTACTACACCTATGGACTTAACTGGATAACAACTGAAATCACCCTTGAGCAGCACCTGTCACACATGTACCCCTCTCCAACTAAAGTGTGGGACTCCCCTAGTTCTGGCTCTGAGGAAGCCACAGGCTGCTGGTAAGTCAGAGTGACGTCATGAGAAGGAGCCAACAGGCAACGGAACATCCAGGAGGAAACCCTGGTGCAGGGGTATCGGCACCTGCCCTGTCCTCTGGTCTCACTGGTTTCCTCCATGGAGATGTCTTTGCCATGTTACACCCAGGGACACTTTAAGGAACCTGCAAGAAAGGGAGCAAGGAAGAGAGGAAGGGAAGAAAGGAGGAAGGGAGGAAGGGAGGAAGGGAGGAAGGAAGGAAGGGAGGGAGGAAAGGAGGAGGGGAAAGGTTCTTTACTTTCTCTCCAAATGTTATTAGATGAGAGCAGGACCTGGGGATGTGACTCAGTGGTTTGGTTCATGTCTAAAGTGTGCAAGGCCCTGGGTTCTATCCCCAGCACTGCAAAATTAAAAAAAAAAAATTAGAATGGATTCCACTTCATGGATAAATTCAAAAGGGAGCCAGAGTTCTCATATGTTTTCTGTGTTCTTAATAATTCATGACTTCCAAATCACTCACTGTCACAAAAAGGATTTTCTATCACTTGGATTCACTTGGATCTCTAACCCCACCAACAGCATGTGCCACTGAGCAGGCCACCGCCAAGCACAGCAAAGAACCACCAAGTCACATGGGGATTTTAGAAGCCAATGAAAGCACAGAATCAGCAAGGGAGAAAAGAGTATGTCCTGCATAGTCAGGGGAGAGAGAGTCAGGGCAGAGAGCAGGCTGGAGATGACTGTCCTACCTCTCAGCACTGTTTGCCTGGTAAACACAACAGCTACTAGTACTCAACGCACCCTGCAAGGGAGTGAGAAGAGCTTCCCTGGCACTAAGTTCAAGCATGATTTGCCCCTGAGTCTTCATCTGAGGGCCACCAACAGCAGCCCAGCCAAGGAGGTCACAACAGTAATCACAGAGACTACATGATGTGCAGGCACTTCCAAGTGTTAATCTGCCCCTACTACTATTCGTAAAAGCAAATCATCCCATAACCCTCACTTTTCTGAGTGGGAAACTGAGATTTGGGAAGACCAAGTGACTGGGCCACAATCCAGCAAGTCAGTAAATAGCCAGTGGGGCAGAGAGGAAGTTTGTCTAAAACATCTCTTGACTGCAGTCACAGGTGAAAAGCATCTCTAATTATTACAGGGCAAGTGCCACAGGCATCCAAGTTAACTATGTCACCCCCTGTCTTTTCACTACATAACCAACCTTGTTTATTTAGAACCAGATTTCTTAATGCCTCCTGTTGTATGAAAGCTATCGCTTCCTGTCTATATAGGATCCCAATAGTGCTCTGTGGGGAGGCCTCCAACCTGGCTGGCAACACGTAGGGAATGACATGTCATATTCAGGTGAGACTTGGACAAAACTGTTGGGAGCGACTTCTCAAGACAAGGTCGAGAAGCAACAGCAGTGCCTGGTGACTCAATGCCCATGCTGTCTCCTCCCCTGCCCCAGGAGTGGCTCATCATTAAAGCTGAAATGGTCCTTCTGGTGGCCTGACAGAAGCCAAACCTTGGGAAGCATAGGTTCAAGTCAGTAGTTTTCAATCATGGCCATGGGTTGGCGTCATCTGGCATGATTTAAGAATGACCTGTGCCTGGGGCCTGCTCCAGCAATTCTAACTGAACCGGTCTGGATGAGCCCTGGGCACTGGGATATGTTAAGTTTCCTGTGGGATTCTGGAGTGTGGCCAAGGCTGAGAAGCTCTGGCATCGAGGGCGGGAGAAGACTGCAGACTTCACCCCAGCTCTGTGTCCTGAGTGATGGATGCCACTGAATGTGTTCCATGGCGTCAAGAGTTCAAAATTGTTACTTTGCTCCTCCAGTTCTCAGCTCGAAGGCTTAGAAGGAAGGTCCTGGAAGTTGGGTAGCACTGTGCTAGCAAGAAGGGAGCCTGGAACTGGAGGCTCTGGGGACAGAAGACGTGTTCAGCTGGCACCTGTCTTTGCCTCACAGTGGGCCCTCATCCAGCTCTGGGGTCTCACTTGTAAGACAGTGAGATTAAACTCTGCTTCTACTACTGCTGCTTAAGCACCAAGGACAGGAACTGGTACTCAGCAGTAACTTGGAGACAGAAGATGGCTTTTAAAAAATGGAAACTGGCCAAAGAGAATCATGAACATAGGAGTTTTGTTCTGATTGAAGTCAGGGAAATGGGCAAAACCATCCAGATGGAATGCTAATGCTCACACATAGAGAAGAGGTTGTAGAAAGGGTTCAATGAAGACAGGCTTGCTTCTGTGCAGTGGTGATTAAAGAATTGAGATGAGAGAGAAAACTAAATTTCCTGAAAACTATGTCTATTCGGTGTGATTAGGGATTGAAACAAGACCGAGAAACAAGCAGTGCAGGAAAATACATAGCCTGGTAAGAAGAGGAGGATCCAGCCAAGAGGCCACCAGGGAGTGGTTATCCCATTAGTACGGGCTGGGGTCTGTCCACATCCTGAGATGCAGGAGGAAGGTTGTCAGCACCAGGAAGACGTTGCGACCAGGAGTGGGAACCTGTAACTGCCAACTGAGGGTTCTCAGTCGATCCCCAACCTGGTGATGAAACCCAGACAAGTTCTTCAAGCAATGGCATTGGGAACCAACGCTCCACGCCCCCATGGTCAGGCACAGGACTGGAGTGTGGCACCGTATCCCTGCCTGAGGCTGCCCTCACACTTGCTAGGTTAGTTTTGGGGTGAAGGGACTCTTTTCCCAAAGGTTTGTCTTGAGCCTGGCTCTTGTCCCTCCTCTTCCCCACCCTTTTTCCTTTCACTTGGAGCCCAGGACTTGGCCTGCAGAGTGATATAAGGCTAACAGTTAAACCTCCTCCTCTCCTGTAACACACTGGTTGCTTTGTGAAGGGCTTCAGTGTGCTGATAGTGTTTCGAATCTGGCTGCATCCCTGGCTGCCCCCACTGAGCCTGGGGCCACTTAGCTGGGCCTTAATCTGAGAATGAGACCACTCTGGGTAGGGTCCTCCTCAGGAGCGCCAGGGAGTCTTGCTGCCCTCAGCCTCTTGCCTGGTAATCTAGCTCCAGGTGCCTGCTCCCTTCCCCCGCCCCCAGCTCCACTGACGTCCCTTCCAGGCTGTCCAGCTGCCGATTCCCCAGGAAATGCCCATGACTGAGACCCCAAGTCTGTCCCAAGTTGTTCAAAGCCCATCCCTGCATCCTGTCTCCCTGATCTGCCTCAGAAGTTGCAGTCCAGCCCTCAAACCCCTTGGAGTTCCCAGTCCATCCCCTGAGCCTTCCCACCTCTGTGACTTTGTTCTAGATGTTTCCTCCATGTGAAACTTCTTCTCTCTCCACCTCTTTCCCCTTACCTTTCCTTCACTCCATTGCCGAGATTCTGCTCAAACCTCACCTCACCACAAAGTTTTCCAGGCTCCTCCATGTTGGTCTGGGTCCCTAGCATTTCCCTACACCCTGCACAGCTGCATTGGCCTACATGGTTACAAATTGCCAAGTGAGACTTTTCAGTTTATGGGAGCTGATGAAAATTATCCCAAAAGGGGGCAGGTGCAAATGACGGCTGGGACAGGATGAATGTTTTTCTTCCTCAGAGGTGGGAGACAAAACTGAAATAGACACAGAAGCTACAGGGCCCTGCCAGTTCTGGGAGTGCTTCTCTTGTGGGGTTTATGAGACTGAGCCCTTCATAAGGGAGCCTTATGGAAGCTGAACTGAGACATTTCCAAATGGTTGAAAAGGGGAGGGAAATTTCAGGTGTATTAGTCATACATATACCCAAAACACCTAACACCCACAACTTAAAAGAGGACAGGTTATTTGGCTCATGGGTTCAGAGGAGAGTTGAGTCCATGTATGTCTGTTGACTCCAAGGCAGAAATGGCCTGGTAGATAGGCATTGTGGAGGACAGCTGCTCAACATATCCCAGCCAGAAGTAGAAAGAGGGGAGCCTCTGAGGACACCTCCAGTGAACTACCTCTTCCAAGTAGGCCCCACCCCCTGGCAGCATTGAACTCATCAGCTATGAACTCATTGATGGATGAACCCACTGACAAATATAGCGTCCCCATGATCCAAACACCTTCTGAGAGTCCCACCTATGAACACGTGATACTTTGGAGGGACATTTTAGACCTAAATCGTATCACCAGGTGTCCAGGTATCCTTGCTTATGTGTTCTCTTGGCCCCTTCTTCCTTTGCATTTCTGATGTCCAAGTTCAGTTTCCCATCCTTTCTGGAATGACTTGCTCAATACTTCCAATGGGACCATCTTCCCGCTGTGTATTTATTGAGTGATAGCCATACTCCTGGCTCTGTTCCTTGTGTTTACTTACTTAATCCTTACAAAATCCATGTGATGTGTTGGTATTTTATAGAGGAAGAAACTGAGGTCCAAAAAGTAACTTGCTCAGGATTTCATAGGTGGGTAGAGCAGAAATTTAAAATTGGGCTACCTGGCTTTGGTGCTTAAATTTAACCACTCTACTAGACCCTCTCCAGCCAGCTTCCACGTTAATCAAGGGACGATAGCATGGACTTAGAATACACTGATCCTCCACTAAGTATGCACTTTCCTTTTGTAACAAAATCCTACTTTTATGTAGGACAGGAATTTATCCCACTACAATACCCTTCCAAACTCCTCTGCAGCCAGAGTGACCATGTGACCTAATTCTAAGTAATCAAAAAAGATAGGATAGAGCTTCCAAGGAGATGATTTCTATCCAGGAACCCTTCCAGGGAGACTAAATGGAAACAGAGTCAGCTATTTCTTTTTTCTGCCTGGAACTCTGTAGAGAAAACTGGAGGTACAACAGCCATCACTTCACTATGATGATGAAAGTCATATACTGAGAGAGTTAGAGCTTTAATGATTTTGTGGAGAGTAATGGTGCTGGTGCTGGGCTCCCCTCCTGCAGATCTCTTGTTATGAAAGGAAAACCAACCCATCATTAGGTAAGTGAGTGGACTTGGGTTTCTGTTGTGTGCAGCCAGATTCACAGCTAATAAAGACAGGTGACCATGCATTCTAATGTCAGCACCATTAGCAACAGCAATGCCCTCAAAGTTGTGGTTGCATCAGCATCCCCTGGATGCCTTGTGGAAACACTCAGAGCTTCTGACTCAGTGGGGCTGGAGAGGTGGGGATTAGGAATTTGCATTCGAATTCTAACAAGCTCCCCAGGGGTGACTGTGCTCCTACTTCTGCTGTTGCTGCTACTGCTGCTGCTACAGGAGCCACACTTTTGAGAACCATTGCCCTACAGAATGGAGATTCATTTGCAACTTTAGGGCCCTTGACAACTACTCTTCCCTTGCTGCTCCTGTCTCCCCACTCTGCAGTCCCCCAACCTGCCTGGCTCCAGCTACAGCTGACTGGAGAATTTCCCCCAAACCCTGGCATCTTCACACTTTACCCAGTCAGTCCCTTGGCCTGCAGTGTCCTTTTCTCCTGTCCTTCTGTGACCCCCACCTACCTGTGCTCTAAAGCTCAGCTTTCTCCACAATACTGCGATGCCTCTGAAAAGCAAATCTCTAAGACTCATGCACCTGGCTTAGGTCTGTTCTAGTACTTACATCTCTTTGCCTAGAATTACAGACAGCTGTTTGCTTGGCAGCCTCTTATGAAAGCACCAGCAGGAGGGAACAGGTAACAGTGTGCAGCTCTGTAGCTGTCCCCTCTTCAACTTGGCTCAATGCTGTCAATAGAAATCTCAGCAACTAAGGCATTACATTTGAATTACTAAGAGGAACATTTGGATGGAAAACAGCCTGTCTCAAAAATAAGTGGTACTAAAAAAAAAAAAAAAAGTAGTACTAGCCTGAAACTCCAAATACTTGAGAGGTTGATGCAAGAGGATTCCAAGTTGGAAGCCAGCCTGAGCAATTTAGTGAGACCATGTCTCAAACTGTAAGATAAAAAGTGCGGGGTGTGGGGGAGAAGTCAATTTGCCATTCCTGGGAACTGGTGCAAGGCACGCAGGTCCCGGGAGGAGAATAAGCCAAATTTGCCCTTCCTGTGAGTTGGCAGAAGCCATTATGGGCTTGGGAAGAGTAACAAGAAGAATGAGAAGCCAACCAGCAAGAGGACTAGGAGACAAGAATGCAATCCCCACCCCACCCCTCACCTGTAAGCATCTGGCCAGAGGACAGGCTGAGTTGATAGCACCTAAGGTACCAAAACAGCTTAATGTTTCTGTTGTTTGGTTGACTTTGCAGGCCTGGGGCTGGTGGTCTGGGCATCTACGGAGAGGATAATTGTGCAGTGTAGCAAATATGGGGGATTTCCTTCTGTTTTGTTTTTGAAATCCAATATTGTTCTCACTGTTTTGTTTTGTTCTGTTTTATTGTTTTGTTTTATCCAGTGTTCTGTTTTGATTGGTTTCATTCTGTTTTGTTGTGTTTAAGTTTGTTATGTCTGATGGTGTGGGCAGCAGTTTTGAAGATAACAAGAGGCATTATGCTAGCCATTGTTGATTTCCTATTGTCCTGTTTTGAAATCTTGCATCACTTTCACTATTTTGTTTTGATTGGCTTTATTCTGTTTTGTTTGGTTTGGTTTTATTGTCTTTAAAATACATTTTCATTCTTTTGTTTTGATTGGTTTTATTCTGTTTAGTTTTGTTTGATTTTATTATGTCTGATTGTATGGGCAGCTGTTTTGAAGAAAACAAGAGACACTGTGGTGGCCATTTTTTATTTCCTGTTATTTTGTTTTGAAATTCTGTATTGCTTTCATTGTTCTATTCTGGTTGACTTTATTCTGTTTTGTTTTGTTTGATTTTATTCTCTTTAAAATAAAAATTTTTTTTTAAATTGATAGGGAAGCCAGGCATGGTGCTGCATGCCTTTAATCCCAGCACTCGAGAGGCTGAGGTAGGAGGAGCATTGTGAGTTCGAGGCCGGCTTGGGCTACAATGCGAGCGCAAGGCTGGCCTGAGCTACACAGTGCGACCCTGCCTCAAAAAACTAGGGCTGGGAGTTTGGTTCAGTGGCTTAAGTGCCTGTCTGGCAGGCATGAGGTTGTGAGTTCAATCCCTGGTGCCAAAAAAAAAAAAAAAAAAAAAAAAAATTGATGGGGATGTAGCTTAGTGGCAAAATGGACCTGGGTTCAAGCCCCAGTATTGCAAAAACAAAACAAAACAAGTTCACATTTGCTATGCACAGACTAAGTGTCAGAACCCAGTCTCTCCATACAATGTAGCTATGGCCTCGTAGAGGTTGGGGGTGTAGAGTAAGTTCTGTTATCTTCCTTCTATTGATAAGTTGCATGAGGTACAGTTAACAACAGGCAACAATAAAGTGGTGGAGGCAGAATTTGAATCAGAACCTGGGAATTTGACCTTGCATTTACTCTGCCTTTCAAGCAGAGAAACAGACCCACCAGGGCAAGAATGGAACTATTAGCAAGAAAACTGATCTGTTCCTGAATGACTAGGAGGCTTGCAAAATTAATCAGGCTTCTTAAGTGGCTGAGAAATGAACTACCTATTAAAACCTGTCTTTAATAAGAAAAATAAAGTTAGGAAATGGGTGCAATTAGTAAGTCATAATAAAAAACAGGTAAAGGGTCACTCAGAAAAATTAAATGCCGGAGAGATGCATAAATCATGGGGTCTTGTGGCACGCAAATGGAGAGGTCTTGCCAGAATTAGCTAATGAACTTAAGAGACTGTTGACGTCTACTTTCAAAAAGTGAGGGTGAACTATAGGAGATGGCTAGAGAAGGAAAACACAGGACTGGACTTGAAAAACAGGAGGAAAACTGATTCCAGCAATTTCCCCCAGGGAAGCCATAAGTTCCGTTTGTAGGCAAGCCATGGAACAAATTTTATGATTAAAAATTTACGATAAATTTTATGAGTAGAAAATCCAGTAAGCAGCTGGAGGGCAACAGAGACCTGAGCCATAAACTCAACTGGCAGGTTTACGCAGAAGTCATGCCGGGAAACCATAATGCTTTTTTATTCTAACTAATTTGTAATATTAGTGGGAAGAGGGTCCATTGAAGATTTAGTGCCTTTTGGTTTTAGAAAAGGCCTTGATTCAGTGTCTCATGAAATCTGACTGGCAAAATTGATTTAAATGTGCATAGACCGGGACCTGCGCAGGGATGGGGCTCAGCTGAAAGGCCATAAACACAGGGGCTGATGGAAAGGAGCCCCATAGTGGCCCAGGCTGTTGCAGACAGGGGTGGGACTGGCAGGAGCAGACACCTGACCACACTGGCATCTCCATGAAGGTGAGGTTCAGGGTTGGTTGATTAAATATGCATGGATAATTTAGCCACTGTGACACTGACAGGGTGAGGGGGATGCAAGAGATACACAAAGGACAGAATTAGCAGCAGAAACTTACATGTGCTGCACAGCAGGGGGCTGGGGACCTGAAGCTTCAAAATCTGTCTGGCAGAAGAAATTCAAGTCTGGGTCAGGGTCCTGAAAGATCCCGAGGGTTGAGGATACACACAGGTCCCCAAAGCCGGAAGGGAATACAAGAAACAGAAAACCTGCTCTGTACAACTAACATACTTGTCTCCCAAGAATTTGACGGGCAGGTCTACCTTCAGGCACGGAATGATCAAGGCCTTGTCTTCACTTCCTTGCTGTGTTCTGGCTTTGCCTTCTCACACGTGTTCGTGCCATCTGAAGGCTGGCTCTCCTCCAGATTGTAGATGCCTGTAGTGAGCTGAATGGTGGCCCCAACCAAGACACACCCATGCCTTGGAATCTGTAAATATGACCGTATTTTTTAAAAGGGTCTGGAGATCATCTGGGTGACATGGAGTGGGTCTTCAGTCCAGTGAAAAGGGTCATTGTAGCAGAAAAGGAGAAGGCACAGGAGTAGAGACATCCACATGAGGACAGAGGCAGAGACTGGGAAAATGCAGCCACAGCCACAGACCACAGATGGCTGGAACCACCAAAAGGTGAAAGAGGTGAAGCGGCCCTCCATGGAGTCATCTGAGGGAGCACAGTCCTGCTGACATTTTGGTTTCAGTCACCAGGTCCCAGAACTATAAGGGAATAAATTTCTGTTATTTTAACTGCTTGGTTTGCAGTGATTTGTTCTGAAGTCTCAGGAAGCTGATGCACTGGCTAACAGGATGTCGTGTGCCTCCTGCCTCTGGCAGACCAGTGTGTGTGGCTCTCTGGTGAGAGAGGGCAAGTTACCTTCCCCTGGGCCCCAGCAAGGCCCCTCCCGTTCAACCATCCCTGACCCCGAACCTATCAGCAGCAATGGATCCAGACCATCTCATTTGGCTTCCACACATCTCAGAGACACAGGGTAAGAATCATTGGCCCCCCCCAGAGGTCATGAAGCCCACAGCCTGCGTCGTCTGGGAGTGTGAATGGAGCAGAGCCCAGGAGAAGATCAGCCCCACCAAAAGGGTAGGAACTAAGAATGGCAAGAAAGTGAAATCCTTGACGGAATCCCTAAAGACAGGCGCTGAAACAAGCATTTGAGATCAAGCAGTGCATTGGGACATGACCCAGGAAGCATCAGCAGGGACACAGAGAGGTGAGACAGGAAGAGAAGGAAGCCACAGAGGGTAAATTACTGAGCAGGTTCAATTATGGAGAACTGGGGCTCCATACTGCTTGGCCCTCTGGGAGACTGTGCAAAGCCTTTCTGCACATATTTACCAACAGACAATTTACCTTGGGCCGAGGACGGCTCCTCCAGGGTTACCTCCCAGCACTCATCCCCACACCATGCCAGCAGCTGGCACGTGCTCACAGCAGGAAGTCATGCATTTGGAAGCTCTGTGCAGGAGGAAAATGGACAGGCCAGTGACATAGCATATAATAGTCCCCGAGGAAAAGTAGGAGGTTGTTGCCAAACAAAGATGTTGGGAGTGTAAGGCAGGCATGAATACCTTACAGATGTCCACTGCTGCCAAGCTTCTGCTGGAATTCATTCTAGACAGGGAAGCTGAGTTCTGAAACTTGATCCCCAAATTTGTAAATGTTTCTGGACAAAACATCCGTAGGTTACGTCATTCTTAAAAGTCTGATCTTCATTCCAAAAACATTAAGAACCATTTCTCTAAGAGACAACCCAATAAAATGGAAGACCATCACCTGTGCTAAAGGTTCAATACTAATGAAGAATCATGATAGATCCAAACAAGCACATCACTAATGGTAGAATTTTAGACTCTACAAGAGCTGTTCAAAGGACAGGGAATCTTGGGAAAGAGGGGCCCTCTAACATTGACCAATGACTCTGTGGCTATTTAGACATAAAATGCTAGTCTTTAGCTAATAATAATCATTACCCACCTTGTATGAACCTTGGAATAACCTGAGAGGCAGGAAGAAGAAGTATGGCCCCCAGTTCAGAAAAGAGAAGACTGAGACTTCAAGAGGTCACACAACAGAGCAAGACTCTACTTTGGCTCCTCTAACTCCATTCTGATTCTCTTGCTTCTGTCCCCACATGCAACAAAAGGTGCCAGCAGGAAAGGCTGTACTCGATCCCTCCAGCTCAGAGCCACACTCCTTCAAGACTTTCTCTGTGGTCCCAAACCTTCCTCCAAACCCACATGGGAACCACTGTCATTAGGGAAGGAACAGAGCGGGAGGAAAGCGTGGGGCCCCAGGAGTTAAGTGCAGAAGACTCAAAAGAATGCTAAGTAGGGGCAATGGTAGCCCCAATACCAGGAAGACGGAAGAACACAAGTCCCACAGAGTCTCTAAAAGCAACCACATCATTGATTTTAGTCTCTTGATCGCACATTTGTGCCCTGCTTGTGGCCTCATATACATGCACAAAATTCCCCAGCACTACAGAAAATAGGGTCTTTCTTGGTAGCGACTGCATCTCTGGCTGTCCACACAACGAACAGTGCTTTGGCCTAAACTGCATTACCCGAAGAGTTCTAATCCATTCTCTAACACTCACAGTCGGAGTGTAGATGGGCCTCAGTCACAGCAAAATAAATTAGAACCATTGCATCACTGGGAGGGTTGTGGTCACTTCCTGTGCCTGTGTGGTGTAGCCAAGGTCCTAGAAATGTTTGGTTGCAAAGCCAGACTACCTGGGTGCGAGTCCTGCTCTCTGGCTGCAAGTTTTGAGATCTTGGGCAAGACTGGTGACCTCTCCTGTGCCATTATTCCCCCTTCAGTATGAATAAAAGGTAGATAGTAACAGTCCACCTCTTGGATTGTTGCAAATATTAAGTGAATGAATACATATCAAATACTTACAACAGGGCTTGGCGTATGATACCTGATAAATGATGGCTATTTGGATTATTAATGAGTGAGTAAATGGTCTACAAAAAGTTCCCAGCTATTTGCAAGAAGGGTGTCTCAGGAGGATATCTTAAGAGTTCTCAGCCACTTTTATAACTACACTATCAGTATTTGGTGAGCTGGCTGCAATGAAACATTACCGTCATTTCCCTGCACAGCTGTGGCCCAGGGATGCCAGGCTGCAGGCTGAGGGCCTTGCATAAAGCACTGTGAGATTTGCCTGAGTTCTGTACCTAGAAGGAAGGAGGATGCGAAGCTACACTAATGGAATTCTACCATGAGTGATGTATTTGTTTGGATCTACCATCAGCCCTTATTAGTCTTCAGCTAGGCCCCTAGACAAAGGACAGGGACCAGTTGCTGTCCTCACCTCCAGGAACTCATTGAGGGGAAATGGCCCTGAGCTCAGAGTGCGGGGTTTGAGCTCGCTCTTGGTGCCAACTCTCCTTCCTTAGAGTCTTGACAGTGAGCAGAGAGATCACAGAGCTACACAGGGGACAGCTAGTTACAATGCTGGTGTCCCCACCCTCCGAACTGCTCATCTACCTCAAGCTTGCTGGCCTGTCTGCTTCTGTTTGCAATAGTGAGGAATCTCACTGTTTCTTTTGATCTTCATGACAGCCTCATGAAGTAGTGATTGTTCTATCTTGAGAATGAAAGAAACAGAGGCATCAGAGGGGTTAAGTAACCAAAAGTCACACAGACATCAAGTGGAAAAGTCAGGTTTCATGCCCAGATCTGTGCGTCTGAGTCCAGAACTTGGGCTCTGACTACCGTTAGCCAGCAGTCAAAGAAAGGGACAAATATCTAACGTTCCCTCAGCTGCCGACCTTCTGTGACCTGTTCACGGGCAAGCAGGAAATGCACCACTGATTTAGATGGCCAACTCTTGGCTGTTTGGATTGTGCCCTGGGTGGGCTGCAAGGATGCACGATGGCCTGAGGGACGAGACAGCCCAGGATCCTGAGTTCTGGTAGTGGGAGAAGAGATCAGGGAGGCCTCCCAAGGGTTCCCCATCAGATGGCAGAAACTAAAGTAGAAAGAGGGAGGGAGCCCAAGGCAAGAAAACCCAATTGTCCACAATTCCAGGTGTGTCACAGACTGGCCCAGCCTGGCACCTGGCTTCTCAGGCACCACACCCCTGTCTGGCCAGGCTGCTGGAGGAAAGCGCAGTGGGCAGCAGGACTTTCACACGGGTCTGAGTAGGTTCCTCGGTCCTGCCGCCTCCTTCCCCTTCCTGTCCCACCCGGGATGCCCATCCCGGCCTCCCCACCCCCCCAGCCCCTGATCAGGATGCAGCATCACTGCGGACTGTTTTTTAATCCTTGCTGGATCTTTTTTATTTTTCCCCCCTTTGCTGGGCTTCCCGAACTGTAATTTTTCCCTCTGTGTCATCCATCACAGACACAGCATAGCTTGTGCAAATTAAAATGCACCTCAGAATAATAAAAAAGGGGCTTTCTCTCTCCCCCTCCTTCCCCTTCCCAGCAGCAAAGCTTCAACACAAAACATTTGTTTCCGGCAGGAGCAGGCACGTTAACCCCGTGCATCCCGACGCCTGGCCCCTGCAGCCCTGCAGCCCGTGGTGGTCAGGGCTGGGCAGGTGGAGTGCAGCAGAGAGGGATGCCCAGCTTTCTGGGCTTGATGGTGCTCCCCGGTGTCCAATGTTATGCACACTTTGCCTCCTTAGTCCTCCCTGAGAGCCTATGGGGTGGAACTCATCATTGTCATTTTAAAAATGCAGAAGTTACCTTTATTACCTTGTTCCTACCTTCCTTTCCATGCTGAGGTCTTGGGGTTGGAGTCTTATTTTGTTCTGACTTTGTAGTTCCGTGGCAGTGGTTATTACCTACCCTTAAAGACTGACAGTGAAGACTGTTTTGAGGACTTTCAGAACTGCCTCAAAAGTGGCAAGAACGATGGAATAATTGTGTTCAAAGGAGGGGGAGTGCTTTGAGGTGGATTAATGGCAATGTGTCATTTACAGTAATAAAACTTTATTATAATTTAAACAGTCACACATGTTTTGATCACATATCATACTTTTTCATGTTACTTCCATTAAGTGGGCATTATATAGGAGACAGTCCTAAAAGGACTCTGAAATATGGAAAGAAGGAGGCAGACTGGCTGAGGATGACAAAATCCAAGGAATAGCCAGGTGTGGTGGCTCACGCCTGTAATCCCAGAACTCTGGAAGCTGAGGCAGGAGGACCACTGCGAGTTTGAGGCCAGCCTAGGCTACAAAGTGAGTTCAAGGCCAACCCAAACTGCATAGTGAAACCCTGTCTCAAACACACACACACACACACACACAGAATGGCATGATGCTGAGTTCGCTAGTTTTGTTTGTTTGTTTGTTTGCTTGCTTTGTTTATGCCTCCATACTTGAATTCAAAGAAGCCAGCAAGTAGAATGTGGTGGCGCACGCCTTTAATCCCAGCACTCGGTAGCCTAAGGTAGGAGGAGCGTTGTGAGTTCGAAACTGGTTTGGGCTACAAGGTGAGCACAAGGCTGGCCTGAGCTACACAGTGCGACCCTGCCTCAAAAACCCAGGACTGGGAGTTTGGCTCAGGACTTAAGCACCTGTCTGACAGGCGCGAGGTTGTGAGTTCAATCCCTGGTGCCGTAAAAAAAACAAAAAACAAAGAAGCCAGCAACCTACAAACACCAATGGGATGAAGCTGAAAAAATTGATGAAACAGGGCAAGAAATTCCCCAAATTTGGCAAAAAACTTCACACTACAGATTGAAAAATTTGAACAAATCTCAGTAGAAAGGAACTTTAAAATATTTAGGTCAATATGCAATATTGTCAAACTTCTGAAAACTAAAGACAAAAAAATCTTGAGAGTAACAAGAGAAATGTCACCTGATCTATTAGGGAAAAACAAATTGCATGACAGCATTTCAGTCACCAAAAACCAGAGAGGGCACAACAGTGTTAAAAGTTTCAAAGAAAAAGCACCAACCACAAATCTTATAATCAGCAAAAATATTCTGCAGGAGTGAAAAGGAAAATCAAGACTTTGTAAAATGAAGAAAAACTGAGACAATTTGTTGCCATGAAATTTATCCTAAAAGGATGACTAAAAGGATTTCCCTAGAGAGGACTTCCGAGAAGATGGCGGAGTGGTAAGTGGCAGAGGAAACAGCCTCTCTGAGAGTCACTGTCCAGACACTGGAATATAGCATTGTGAGGAAAACAAGAAAGAAGGAAGGAAGTGGGTCTGCCAGACCCAGGAAGAATCTGAAGTGCTAATCAAAGCCCACAGAGACAGTAAAAAGAAAAATGTCAACAAAGAAGAAGGTGGCAGCTGGCAGCGCCTTCACCCTGAGATGGAACTCACTGTGCAAGAGGAGCTGTTGGAACCTGGGGACACATGGTAATGGTGCCATTGATGGCTGGTGACCCCAGAGGACTTTGTGGAGAGACACGGCAGTGGAGGGGAGTGGCAGACCTGGAGGACTGCACTGGCTGGTGGTGAGTGCAGAGGACTCAGTCATCCTGCAGGGAGAGAGCAATTGGTGGGGAGCCATTTTGGAGTTGGGCCAGATAAGCCTGGAAAAAGAATTGCTCCGGGCTTCCTCCAGCAGCTCCTAGCTGTGGACATTGCTTGGACTGCTGTGAGCCCAATGAGTCTGGTCTCAGGGTAGGCCAGCTAAGGTTATCTACTACCTGCCATAAAGCAACTGCTAGCTTGCTATAATACAGTGGCACGATTCAGGACTGCTGTCTCCACAGGATGTCTACTAGTGAACCTAGAGAGAATCCTGGAAGTGGCCTCTTTGTTTTTTCTTTTTCTTTTTCATTTTTTTGTTTGTTGTTTGTTGTTTTGTTTCGTTTTGTTTTTCTTTTCTCTTTCTGCTTCATTGTTTGTGTACATATATGAGTGTGAAAGTGGTTCCTAACCTCTTTGTGGATGTGGTTCTATTCTGTTCTTCCTTTTATCTCTTCTGTCTCTCTTTTCCTTCAGCCTTCTGCACTAGTTTCCCCAAGTGGGTGTGATCCCCCTTTGTCCTCCAACTTTACTTCTAATCTCTTTCTCTTCTTACACTTCTCTATTTTCTCTTTAATCCACTTTAAATTTTACCCCCGAGGGCAAAATTGACACATTATGGACTTACATATTGCATATAATTATCTGGTTTGTTTTACATTTTGTTGTATAATCACAAATCTAGTTCACACAGTAAAAAGTTGCAAATTAAGCGTTAGCTCAGTTGTTTTCTAGGCTTTGTTTGATGCTATTGGCATCATGATAGCTAAAATTGACAAATTTGGGGCAAATTGGCCTCTTGATGTGCTCTTCCCAGACCCAGCAAGGATTCTGCCAACTCCCAGGAAGGGTGAACTGGCTTTTTCTTCCTGGACCTTGCGTGGTTTGCACTACAATTGTGTTTCCAGAGAATGGGTTCATTTCATACATATAAGTTGTCAAATATCTGTGTTTACAGTTGTGTCCATCAGTTTTCCATCTCTATAACAAATACCTGAGGTCATCAATTTATAAAGAGAAGAGGTTTATTTTGGCTCACAATTTTGGAGGTTCCAGTCTAAGACCAATTGACTTCATTGCTTTTGGGTCTTTGGTGAGTCAGCACATTATATTGGCAATATGTGCAGAACAAAACTGTTTATTTCATGGGCAGCAAGTCAAAGAGAAAGAGGAAGAGAATGGGATCCCGCAATCCTCTTCAATGCCACACCTCCAGTCAGCTGAAGACGTCACATTAGGCCCCACCTTCTAAAGGCTACACCACCTCCCAGTGCCATCCAGCTTCTATTGCTTGGGCTTTTGGGGCACATTTATCCATAGCAAGAGTTGTTAACAGTATTCTCCTGTTAGTTTTTTGAGGTCTAAACTATCCATAATGGTGCCCTTTATTTAATTCCTTATATTAGTAATTTGCATTGTCTCCCATTTTTTTGTCAGTCTTTCTAGAAGTCTGTAATTTTATTGCTATTTTCAAAGAACCAGAACTTTAATTCATTGATTTAAATTTTTTCTATTTTCAATTTCACTAAGTTTTTTTTTTTTACTATTTTTTTCCTTCTGCTTGTTTTGGGTTTGTTTTGCTTTTATTTTTCTAGGATGTTGAGGTGACAGCTTAGATTACTAATTTAAGACTTTCCTCTTTTTAGTGTAACCATTTAATGCTGCATAGTTTCCTCTTAGCATGGGTTTAGTTGCATTTCTCAAATTTTAATATGCTGTATTTTCATTCAATTCCTTTTTTCTTTTCTTTTCTTTTTCTTTTTTTTTTTTTGTCACTAGGGATTGAACACAGGGTCTTTGCACTGAGCTACATCTTCAATCTCTTTTTATTTTGAGAAGGTCTTGCTAAATTGGTAAAGTGGCCAAGATGGGCTCAAACATAATTCTTTTGCCTCGTCTTCCCAGAGAACTGAGATTATACGTATGCACCACCATGCCTGGCTGAGACATTTCTCTTTGATGTATGGGTTATGTAGTATGTTGCTGAGTTTTTATGTACTTGGAAATTTTCCAATTACTATTGTTATTAATTTCTAGTTTAATTTCATTTTAGTCAGATAGCATTGTATTAAATTTATTCAGATTTATTTTATGGTTCAGGATATGGTCAATCTTAGCATGTGTTCCATGGACACTTAAAATGAATATGTATTCTACTTTGTGGAATGGGTATCATATAAATATTGATTAGATTCTACTGATTTATGATATTGTTGAGTTCTACATACTTACTAGCTTTCTATTCAGTTGTTCCATCAATTGTTGAGAGAGGGGCATTGGAGTTTACAACTATAAGTATGGATTTCTCTATTCCTCTTTTTGGTTTTACCAACCTTGGTTTCACATATTTTGGAGTTCTGTTGTTTGGTGCACATGTTTAGGATTGCTATACCTTCTTTAAAGGTCCCTGGCAATTTTCTTTGCTCTGAAGTCCATTTTATCTGATACTAAAATGTATGTTTTCTTCAGAAAAAGTATGGCTTTTTTATCTTCTTACTTTTAACCTATCAATATTGCCTTATTTTTTTTTTTTTTTTCCGGCACCAGGGATTGAACTCACAACCTCGCGCCTGCCAGGGCAGGCGCTTAAGGCACTGAGCCAAACTCCCGGCCCTGATTTTTTTGACGCAGGGTCGCACTATGTAGCTCAGGCCGGCCTTGCGCTCGCGTTGTAGCCCAAGCCGGCCTCGAACTCACAACGCTTCGCCTACCTCAGCCTCCCGAGTGCTGGGATTAAAGGTGTGCGCCACCACGCCCGGCTCTCAATATTGCCTTATATAAAATGAGTTTTTATAGATAATGTATCATTGGGTTGTATTTTCTTATGTACTCATCTAATCTGTTTTTTAAGTGGATTCTTTAAGCCATTTTCATTTAATGTAATTATTGATATGTTAAGGCTTAAGTTTTTTCTTTCTCTTTATTTCTCTCACTTTTTTGTCTTTAATTTCTCCTGCCTAACTATTTTAAAGAGTTTTTTGTTTATCTAAAATACTTTTGAGGGCTGAGAGTATGGCTCAGTGGCTTAAGTGCCTACCTGGAAGGTGTGAGGTTGTGAGTTTGATCCCTGGTACCAGAAAAAATAAAAAATTAATTAATTAATTAATTTAATTAAATCCTTTTGAGCCAATGGCAGTCATGTAGGCTGGGAGAGAAGAAAAGTCCCCACCCCTACCTTCTGGTAAACAACTAGTTGATTCAGAGGAACACAGGCTGAGATGATAGTAACTGAAGCAAAGAAACAATTTAATGTTTGTGTACTTTGACTAACTTTGCAGGCTTAAAGCCAGTAGTCTGATCATCTATTTAGAGATAAGAATATGCAATATAGTAACCATTGGGGATTTCCTGCTGTCTTGTTTTTGCAATCCGGTATTGTTCTCATTGTTTTGCTTTGCTTTGTTTTATTCCCTTTAAAATAAAAAATTAAATACTTTGTAACATATCCTTTTGTATAGCTTTGTTAATGATTGCTATGAATATCACATTATATATACAGTCTTCTCATGTGATCATTTTATCAATATAAATATAGAACCTTTACTCATCTTTTGGTACTCTTTGCTTATTATATAAGCATATTAAATATTTCTTCTACATATGTCTAAAACCACATTAGATTACATAATTTTTGCTTCAAACACAAAAAAATAATTTAGGAAAACACAAAATAACAAACCAGGTGGGGCCCAGGAAGACAGAAACCAGATCGCCCCTCCTGTAAATTGGCAGAAGCCCTGCTGGGTCTGGGAAGAGCACATCAAGAAGCCAGTTCACCCTTCCAGTAAGCTGCACAGAGAAGAAAGAAGGAAGAGAGAAGTCAGTTGCTATGGTTTATACATTGTGTCAACTTGAGAAGTCTGGAAGCTTAATTAAGTAAGGCAGCAGCTCTACATCCTGGGGTGTAGAGCATAAGCAGTTACCTGGCCATTGTGTCAATTTGAGAAGGTCAAATTTTAGCTGAGAGACTCAGCAGGGAGCCAGGGTTCTTACTTTGTAAACATCCTCATCCTGTGCAAAGGAGGGCAAGGATGTTTGTGAATGCTACACCCACCCCAGGGAGGGGGGTGTACTATATAAGGGAAGAGAAGAAGCTTGCTCTTGCTCCTTTTACTTTGGCTGCTTTTGTTCGGTTGCTGCCTTGAAGTGCTGTCCCCATGCCATGCCACCCTGCCTTGGAGCCAGCTGATTGTGGACTGAAACCTCCAAAAACTGTAAGCTAAATAAACCTTTCCTTTCCTAGTTTGTGTGTCAGGTGTTTTGTCTCAGCAAGGAGTAAAAAGTAACCAAGACAGAATTTGGTACCAGTGGAGTGGGGTTGTTGCTGTGACTAACCTGACCATGTGGTTCAGGAGCCTTTGGAAGTGGCTTGTGGGAAGAGCTTGGAAAGGTTCAGAGATGTCTCCTGAAAGAGTAGCCCTGGAACAGCTTAGGCTGTTCTGTATGGGAGATTCTGGTCAGAGCTCAGGAGACCAGAAGGTTGACAAAAAGCCTGTCAGTAAAGACCAGGCTTGGGAGGTTTCTGCTAAGAAAAAGGACTGCATTGGTTGTTGGACTCCACACCATGTGTGCTATGGCTTGGCAGAAAGTTTGTCTGCATTTTGCTTGTGTCCAGAGACTTTGCCTGAGACTAAGATTGAGGACACTGGATTAATTAATCTGGCAGAGGAAATCTCAAGGTAGCGGAATGTTGAAGCGGTGGCATGGCTCTTGTTGGGGGCTTTTAGCCAGATTTATGTTGGAGATCAAAAGCAAAGAGCCCAGCAGGATAATTTAAAACATGAGTTTGGCCAGAAAGCTGTGGACTGTAAAGAGAGAACCGAGATCTCCATTTCTGAGAAGGAACAGAATAAAAAAGATGGCCTGGGGGCATCCCAGGA